>LBNU01000882.1:11089-33290 GCA_014162995.1 Artemisia annua | reverse complement strand
AAGAAAGAATTAGAAACTCAAATGCCAAGACATCTTCTGATGCTCCTGAATTTGATGCATATTTTGAATTAGCCAAAAGGGATGAAAGAATTCAAGCTCACACTAACACGATTCGGAAACTGAAGCTTCAAATTACACAATTTAAAACGAATAAATGTGATGTGTTTGATAATAAATGTGATGCGATTGATACCCAGAAACCTCCGTGTTTAGATTCTCAATATCTTCAACTTCAAAATGTCATTAACAACTTGAAATACGAAAATGATTGTTTTCAAGCTGAAAACTCTAAAATCAAACAACATTACAAAGAGTTACATGATTCAATGAAGATCACACGTGAGAAAAACAATGAAAAGATAACTTCTTTGCTTAAAGAAAATGAGAATCTAAAGATTCGGGTGAAAGGGAAAATGCCAGTCACTGCATGTGATTGCAGTCTCACCAAAGCGGCTAAAACAAAAAGAACTGATGTTGATGCCATTAATATTCCTCTTCCCCTTAGGAATAATGCGTTTCTTCATAGTGAGTACCTTAGGTATCTCAAGGATTGCCTTAGATATCCTCTGCGAGACTATTGAAGAGGTTAGAATGGTGAGTCCTACGGACATTGGCATCTGTGATGTGTATTATCTCACCAACAGATCATATGAGCTCTTAGATTATGCAATTGGTACATGTCCTAAAGCTGTTTGCATGCGTGATAAGACTAATGATTTTTCCTCTAAGGTTAAGAACAAGCATGTTACCTTTAAAGTGCCCATAACATCACCAAAACATAACACATCTGATACCAGAAATCAAACAGCAGTTTCTCGTTCTAATGTTCCCATCATTAATTCTACAGGAGTAAAAGTTGTCACTAATGCTAGCGGGTCAAAGCCTAGTTGCAATACAAGAAATGATAGGGCTTCGCCAGCTAAAAGTGCTCAAGGAAAGAAAGTAGAAGACCACATTAGGAACAATAAGACTGATCTGAATGTTGTGAATCGTGTTGATTCTAGTATTAGCTCTAGGCGTACTGTAATTAATTCGAATTCTAAAACCAGTTGTGAGATCTATAATAACTATTTAAATTTTGGTAATCATGATGTGTGTGTTAAGACATGTTTGTATGCTTCTAAAGTATCCCCTGGTTGTCATACTGTTTATTATAATCATGTAAAACTTTTTTGGAAAACAACAGGAAGGAAGTTTACTAGTGTTGGCTATCATTGGAGACCCACTGGAAGAATAGTGTCAATAGGAATTCAACGCCCCTTTGCCAAACAGTCTAATCCTAAGTTTTCCAACATTAGGATTTGGAAGAAGTCTGGTAGAACTTTTCCTATAGGAACCCAATGCGCTAACCATAAATCTAGTTCCCCAGCATGTCATGTTATGACTAAGGACACTATTAATTCCTCCTATTCTGTTGTATATGCTAACCAATCGGATCCCACTTATGGTTGGGGATCCAAGTTTGTCCGTTATCCATGTCTGTCTGATTTCAAATGCAGGTCGTACAAATCGCCCTGTGGTATTTGGATTCAGGCTGCTCAAAACATATGATAGGGGATCGCTCGCGGCTCAGAAATTTCGTGAAAAAGTTTATCGGGACTGTTAGATTCGGGAATGATCATTTTGGTGCAATAATGGGTTATGGAGATTATGTGGTTGGTGACAGCGTTATCTCTCGGGTATATTATGTAGAAGGTCTTGGGCACAATCTATTCTCCGTAGGTCAATTTTGTGACTCAGATCTAGAAGTTGCCTTCAGAAAACACACTTGTTATGTTAGAAGATTGGATGGTATGGATCTCCTGAAAGGCAGACGCGGCACAAACCTCTACACTATATCCATTGAAGACATGATGCAATCATCTCCAATCTGTCTACTATCTAAGGCTTCCAAGACCAAGTCTTGGTTGTGGCATCGTCGTTTGAACCATTTGAACTTCGGTACCATCAATGAACTTACTCGTAAAGATCTTGTTCGAGGCATGCCCAGGCTGAAGTATGAAAAAGATCATCTTTGTTCCGCTTGTCAGCTTGGTAAAAGCAAGAAGCATACTCACAAACCCAAAACCATCAACACCATTATGGAAGTTCTTCATACCCTTCACATGGACCTTTGAGGTCCCATGAGAGTGCAAACCATATTTGGAAAGAGATATGTGTTAGTGATTGTTGATGACTACTCTCGTTTTACATGGGTTAAATTCCTCAGATCCAAGGATGAAACACCTGAAATCATCATCAAACTTATCAAGCAGCTGCAAGTTGGACTCAATAAAACTGTCAGATTCGTCCGCACAGATAATGGAACGGAGTTTGTCAATCAACAACTTACTCAGTTTTATGAAGATCTGGGAATTAGTCATCAAAGGAGTATACCTCGAACACCTCAGCAGAATGGAGTCGTTGAAAGACGAAACCGTACACTTGTAGAGGCAGCACGAACTATGTTGATCTTCTCCAAAGCTCCTATGTTTCTCTGGGGAGAGGCAATTGCAACTGCTTGTTACACTCAGAACAGATCACTAATACATCCTCTTCACTGCAAAACTCCTTATGAGCTAGTGCATGAAAGAAAACCCGACCTCTCTTTCCTTCGTGCTTTTGGTGCATTATATTACCCAAACAATGATAGCGAAGATTTGGGAAAGCTAAAGGCAAAAGCTGATATTGGAATTTTTGTTGGGTATGCACCAAACAAGAAGGGTTATCGAATCTACAACAAAAGGACCTGACAAATCATGGAAACCATCCATGTCACAGTTGATGAGTTGACCGAGCAAACGGTTCCTGAATACTCCAGTTCAGGACCCACATCTAATCTTTGGACTCCTGGACCCATTAGTTCAGGACTTGTAAATTCTTCCACTACAGATGCTCCTTCTGTGCCACCTACCAGTGAGGACTTGAAGAAATTGTCTGATTCAATGTATGATGAGTATTTTGAGCCTCAACAGAGAGTCGAACCTGAACAACAAGTCATAGGTCCTGATGCTGCTGCTAATGATGAACCTCAACCTACAAATGGGCCTTCCATATCCATCTCTCTTAGTCAGAATGCTCCATCATCTAGTCATACCAATCACACTGATCAACACTCTTCAATTCCTCAAGAAGAAGCATCTGATAACACCTATGAAGTGAATCCTTTTACTCAACCACCTGATGAACCTTTTGTCAACATATATGCTCCTGAACCATCTACTTTGGCAACCTCCTCAGAAGATTCCAACACTGCTACTTCAATTCCCAGTCATCAACTTCATGAGCATATCAGGAAATGGACAAATGATCACCCAATTGACAACATCATTGGTAACCCATCTAGGCCGGTATCTACATGACGACAACTTGCCACAGATGCTTTATGGTGTTTCGTTAGCAACGTACTGTCCAAAGTCGAACCAAAGGATTATAAAGAAGCGTTGACTAAAATGTCCTGGTTCACTGCAATGCAGGATGAAATCCATGAATTTGACAGACTAGATGTTTGGGAATTAGTGCCCCCTCCCGACTGTGCAATGATTATCGCCCTCAAATGGATCTTCAAAGTGAAGCTTGATGAATATGGTGAAGTGTTAAAGAACAAAGCTCGACTTGTGGCCAAAGGGTACAGACAAGAAGAAGGCATCGATTTTGAGGAATCATTCGCACCAGTTGCCAGAATTGAAGCCATCAGAATCTTCCTTGCCAATGCAGCCAGTCAGAACATGGTTGTATACCAAATGGATGTGAAGACTGCCTTTCTCAATGGACACTTAAAGGAAGTAGTATATGTAAGTCAACCAGAGGGGTTTGTTGATCCTGAACGCCCTAATCATGTCTATCGCTTGAAGAAGGCACTATATGGTCTTAAACAAGCACCCAGAGCATGGTATGATACACTGTCCAAATTTCTTCTAGCCAACCAATTCACCAAAGGTGTTGTCGATCCTACCTTGTTCACAAGAAAGTTGGGAGAGCATCGTCTCCACGTTCAGATCTATGTGGATGACATTATCTTCGCATCAGCCGATCCACTAGAATGTGATAGGTTTGCACAAGAAATGAGTACTGAATTCCAAATGTCCATGATGGGGCAAATGTCTTTCTTCTTGGGGCTTTAGATTTCTCAAAACCCACACGGTATCTTCATCAATCAATCCAAGTATGCCAGTGAAATACTAAAGAAATTTGGATATGAATCATGTGAATCTGTTGATACTCCAATGGTTGAGAGAACTAAGCTGGATGAGGATATTGAAGGAGCACTTGTCGACCAAACCAAATACCGAAGCATGATCGGATCATTGATGTATCTCACAGCCAGCAGACCAAATCTCTTATTTGCTGTTTGCATGTGTGCTCGTTATCAATCCAAACCTACTAAGAAGCACTTAGAAGCAGTCAAAAGAGTCTTCAGGTACCTTCAAGGAACAATTCACATGGGCCTTTGGTATCCTAAAGACACTGCAATGGCTCTCACTGCCTACTCTGATGTTGATCATCGGGGTGTCAAGATACTCGTCGAAGTACCTCGGGTGGTGCTCAATTTCTAGGAGATAAACTGGTTAGTTGGTCATCAAAGAAGCAAATGAGTACGTCGATCTCCTCCACAGAGGATGAATACATTGCCATGTCTTCTTGCTGTGCTCAAATTTTTTGGATGAGGTCTCAATTATCATACTATGGCTTTGTATACAACAAGGTTCCGATGTACTTTGATAACAAGAGTGTCATTGCTCTTTGCTGCAACAACGTCCATCACCCAAGATCAAAGCACATTGATATTCGACATCATTTCATCAGAGAACAAGTGGAAAAAGGAATTGTGGAACTCTACTTTGTGAGGACGGAATTTCAGCTGGCTGATATCTTCACAAAGGCACTTCCTAGAGAACGATTTCAATTCATTCTCCCACGTCTTGGAATGAAGAGCATTTCTCCTGAGTCACTCAAAAGTCTTCAGGAAGATAATGAGGAGTAACTGATTCACTTCACATATCCATATATATATATATATATATATATATATATATATATATATATATATATATATATATATCGCCAGAAGTTCAAAATGTTTTCAAAACATGCCTATATGGCTTGCAGTTATTTCAGACTGCAACCCGCGCTTAAATTATGGCTTGCAGTTATTTCAGACTGCAACCCGCGCTTAAATTATGGCTTGCAGTTACTTCAGACTGTAACCCGTTCATAAAATTATGGTTTGCTATTACTTCAGATAGCAACCCGTTTTTCAAAATCCGTGAAAAACACGTTATCATGTTTTCACTGTGTGCGGATTATCCGAAAAGTTGTACGCTTCAGTGCAACCTTTCTAGTAAAAGAAGAGAAGTCTTCTTTTCCCAAAATCTCTTTCTTCTAAAATTCTTCAAAAGAGATTTTGTGGTGTACAAGGTGGCCATCGGTCTTAAATTTTCTCGAATACGTTACCGCTCACATTAATGGCTATTAAACGTTAAAATTGAAAACTGGTCATTAATTGAGGGGGAGCGTATTTGCTCAAAATTTCTGTACCTTTAAAAACTTTGTGCACCAGCAACAGTGAAAAACCGAAAAGTGTCTCAAAATCAGTAAAAGTTTAAAATCTTATCGAAAATCATTTAAATCAATTGGGATCACAAAATCTCAAAAGATTTGAAATTTTATGATCGGGGGAGAGAATGTGATTTAAATATGAAAACTGATTTAAATATGAAAACTGATTTAAAAGTGATGTTTTTGGAACTTAAAAGGATGTTTTGGGACTCAAAAGGACGCTCCCTTATATGCTAAAATTTTTAAAGATTTTGGTATATACACAAAGCACATATTGAGGGGGAGCAAGTGATTAAAAATGATGAATAAAACGATCTCGTTTGTAAGCTCACCCGTATGTGCCAAAGTTTTAAAAACTTTCAAAATTGATTCAATCAATGTGCACATATTGAGGGGGAGCAAGTGGCTAAGAGTCTTTCGCGGGTTTTTACAAAATCAAGAAGAAACCGGAAATGATTATGACTCATAATTTGAATCATAAATTGACGAAACATGAAAAGTCGTGAATCGAAAAGACTTGTCCTGGCCGGGTAATAATTTCAAGCTGGTCTAACCAGTGATGTAAATGTGTCTCGAAGAGGACTAATCAAAGTAGAAAGTACCATTTCGAGAAACTCTTTTTAGATGTATACTTTGACGGGTCTAACTTCCTTTTTAATGAATGTTAACAACTTCAAGTTAGTTATTAGGGCTAGTTATCACCTAAAAGCTGATAATGGATCCCTTTAACTAAGCAACGTAAACGTGTCCCTCGGGTATATGTCTATTAAGAGCCGATCAATTCAAATAAGTGCAACTTACCCCGACATGTGCAAATTTCTTTCTACTTATAAGCACATGTTAAGGGGGAGTATTTGAAAAAATGATAAAACTCTCAAAGTGTTAACAAAATGTGTTTCTTATCATAAACACTTTGAGAGAATTTTCAAAGATTTGGTTATATGGAGAGTGTGGAAAAAATACCAAAAGACCGACCACTTTAATTTAATGCATGGAGTTATAAGGATGGTAAGGTTAGGTATATGTTCCCATGATCCACCAGAACCGGAGGGATCTTCCCAGGGACAATCCAATAGATAGATTAGAAGTCCTTAGGAATGATTGAAAAAAAGGAGAAAAGTGAGAAAGGGAAGAGTGCCGACTGAGAATGAGCTAGGACTGGAACAAACCCAACAAGGTTCTAATAATGAAGTCTCGGTAAGCACTGAAGGGGTTGAAGAATTAAAAAGAAATGAAATGAGAAAGGGTGAAAAGAAATAGACCTCCCTTTATTCAACCTTAGGGCAGAAACCGGGTTCAATTCATATGCTACTGATTGTTACCAAGGTAACATCGGTATTGAAGATAAAGACGTCATGGACCCAGTGACGCGCTGCACTAAACCTCCCAGCCACTCAAGTTCTCTTAAAAGAGCTTGTTTCATTCTCACGGGGAACCGGTGTAAACTATCGACTAGTCTCTTAGAGCTAGTTGATATTGAAACAGGAGACCCCTCCCTAGTCTCCGAATAGGATAACCAATGTGCACTTATCGAGTCTAGAGCCAAGAGATGCATCAAAAGATCTCATAGGAACACGAGATACTTCTACACTGGTTGTTCAACATTAAGGACAGCAGATGTAATATTTTGAGTCCTACGCAGATCTTAGCAATCTGCCAAGAACACTTATGAGGGAATATACATAAGTATTTCCCAGTGATTGAGTGGAAACTCCTGCCAGGGTCAACATCAAACAACCCTGACAGCAGGTCACTTCGGTAATCACTTGTGGGTTACGCTTAGTGTGTACGGTGGTGTTCCAAAAGGTCTACAGTCGTGGGGTGATCTCCAACGACTCACCTAATCGTTGGTGTACTACGGTATGTCAGTGTAAGCCCTTTCGGGGGCATCCGATTAGAAACGGCCTTGGTAAGGATTAGAGAAAGTCTTCACACTATGCTGTTGACAATTTCGAAGTTCGAACTTGTAAGTGTCGGTATGTTTATTACTAACCAAGTTTTATGCAGCTCAACATACCAAACTTACCATGTTCACCACCATCACTCAAGGTCCACATGCTCATACCAACATCTACAAGGAGTCGTCAGAACTTTTCAACCGTGAAGATCTACTCAACAAAGATGTATGGGCATGTTGGAAAGGCGTAATCACACCAAATACGAAGAAGTTGACGATTGATGCCGATTGTTGAAAAGATGCAGATTCATCATCTCATGCTTACACTTCAACATCATAACTCAAGATATCATGATCAAGGAATGGGCTTCGACTATGCTTCCACAACTCTGATGTAGAAGATCATGATCCAGAAAAGTGTAAGCATGACATCACAAAGACAATCACAACATCACAAAGAGACACATACACTCAAAGATGACTTGAAGCTAATTATATGGATGAAGAGCGAAGAGCAAAGTCAAAAGATCATCATATATATCAAGGAAGTCATCTTGAGTCGTTTATCAATGAAGAATCAACAACTACGAGCTACAAAAGAATCTACAAAGATCTCAATGCAAGAATTCAAGAATTTTTCCAGGGGTGACCTCCCTTAGGGGGAGATTGTTAGGAATACGCTTTTTGTATAAGAAAGATTCGGTCACCCCAGATATGATTAAGCATTGTTTAGCTCGTAGTAGTTACAATAGTTAGTTAAACGTAGTTTAGAAGTAGATTAGTTCGCGGAAGAAGGACGGGTCTTTACCCACTGTATACCTGATCCGCAGCCCAAGTGGCACGCCCAAGTGGCAAAACCCATGTACATATAAATACCCTCTCCATCCTTGGAGAGGGTAAGCCTTCTCATAATCTCATGTTCTTTTTTTTTGTTTTCTCTCTAAGGCTTCATCTCTTTCTCTCTCTAACTTTCTCTCTCTACATTTCTTTCTTTTCTTTCTTATGAATAACGAACCATAACCACATGTATGAGCGTGTTTGTGATGTTATCTAGTGTTCTATAAAAATCTTTTAGTATGAATTTTTGTTTTATCTTTGATTTACTATATTAATGGATATTATCATTAGCATTTGTTTAAACTTTTTATCATCATATTATAAGTTGTATTTTTACCTTTGCAAATAACAAAGGTTAATTTAATTAAACTGGGTTATTTGCATGTAACAATACAGAACATTAAATAAGTAAAACATTGAACCATTAAATGCTTATAAAATAAAGTTCAAATCAATTAATTCTACTCATTACAATAAACATACTTTAAAAGGAAATTGTCTTCTATCTAATTTGAAGGAATTCTTTGTTCCTGAAGAGATTATTAGCATGCATGAAATACAACAAATCATACCAACATTTTCACCAGATATGATCTTCGCTTCAATAACATTGACTCCCAACCTTAGTACTTGTAACCTTGTACCGTGCAATAAACCCACTCTTCGATTAATGTTTTGGGTTAACATTACATGACTACCAATCTTTAACTTTATTGTATGTTGCGGAAGATTGTACATCCGTACACTGTTTAGGAAATTTGTATAATGAATTGAATCATGTAAGTTTGTGTTTGAGCCGTCCTGGGAAACAGAATATGATAATTCATATATAGTCTCATCTCCGCTGATTAAACGATCATGCTTACAATCCACCTGTGGAACATTTCCTGGCACATAGTGGTTTTAATTCGATGATTCCACTTGAGTTCCAAAGTGACGTTGTGTAAGTAGTCTATTTTTAGATTCATACATAATCGTAAAGTATAGGATGAGCATCCTTCTGTATAATGCACAATAATCGAATGAATAATAATAAACAGGTTATTGATATTGTAGATAAAGTTTATGGGTATTTCATGTGACACACAATCATAGAATTTGTAAACCAAAAATAATGTATTTAATAACCACGAATAACTTAGCTGTTTGAGTTTCAAAAAGTACCAAATAATAACGTAGTGTTTTCATGAATTATTGTTGTGCTTCATTAGATGGTGGATGCTTTCCAACTATGATAGCACCTCGAAACTCTATTAAAAATCATTATAATAGCAACGGATAAGGTATATGATAAAACGTGCATCAGATAAGCACAACAAAAGCACATAAATACCTTGTGCTTGTCTGAGTGGTGTGTTAGCTTAAACCATAGCGGACTAGGGATGGGTACTGCTATTGGTTCCTTTTTACGATCTTTTTTATTAACACATAAGAAGAAAAATTAATAGTCCAATAATAACGAGGTGTTGTCAATACAATAAACATGAGATCATTAGGGTTTTGAGAAAAGGATTCTTACTTTTATTTTTTGTCCAGCCAAACCAAAGCAAAAAACCTCCACCATAATTCTTCAAATACAATAACTAACCATTTTACCTTTAAACAGCCTGTATTTAAACTAAAGTGTTTATTGGTTATTAAAATTAAAACATAATACATCTACTATTAAAAGAAACACTAATACCTTGTGGACACATTGCTGGAATATCACCTTCGATAATGACTGGCTCAATTTGTGTGCTTTGCTTTTTGGAACCTTTTAAAACTGTAAAAACTAACACATATATATGCCAAATATATAATATATCAAACTACATATATCAAACTATATCTCTAAATTAATTAGCAATTCATATACCAGAAGTTGTATTTTTTAACATCTTCATCCCTTGTGAAGCAGGTTCTTCTGGTGGATTAGACGCTGCGAAATTATAAAATGACACGAATTCTAACATCAATATAACAAATAGTATTACACCAGTTTTCGATGTAGAAGAATACCTTGCATTGAATTATCAGGTTTTTGGTTTTTTTCAGCATTAGAAATCCGCAACAAATGCCTTTGTCGCCGCATTTTTAATTTTGATTGTGTGTATCGTTCGCATGCTTATAGAGGAATGAGAAATTCTGTATATATACTGCAAAATTAGGGTACGAATATTTAGGATCGTGCATATCAAAAAGAGTTTTAAAGGTTTTAAAATATATCACAAAATCGTTTCTAAACTTATCTCCTAATAAATCACTGAATATCCATTATAAATTAAGAACCATAGCACATAATTAAATGATTTGGATACACGATTATTATTAAATGATACGTACATAATTAAATGATTTGGTGATATCTTAGGTTAAAATTCTGTAAACCGTAATTAGTTCATAATTAAATGATACGTACAATATTCAGTTTTTTTGTAATCATGAATAAAATTCTAAAATACGATTAGATGCCTTTAAGAAACTATTGGATGCCTTTATAGATAATAAGTTGCAAAATTAATTCCAAACATTGTGTTGGTACAGTGGTTAAAAGATATGAACCACTTGTTCACAACCCAGGTTCGAATCCAATATCATGCATTTTTTTGACAAATTAAACAAGCAAAATTTATGGCTAAATTAAATCCGGCATAATACATAATTTAAATTAATGATAAAAATACAAAATTTAAATAAATGGTAAAACGTCGCCTACGTGGCATGCTTACGTGGCATGTTACTTAGGTGGCGTCCAGTGGCGTTGAGGTGGCAGTATGGTTGCATATGTGGCATTGATGACGTCATGTACATTCTGTTATATATATGTTATAGATATATATATCTTGCAAAGGTAGATCGTTGAACGGAGAAAAATACACTATCGCGATGAAAATTTTTTTATCTTTTAGTAGACGGTCACTTCGATATATATTTTCGACGAACTTTTTTTTTGTCGAATTTTGTTTTGGTGTTAAAATTTGTGTCAAGAAAAATCACATGTGATTTGTATGTTAGGAATCTCACGTGTGATTTAAAAAACATAAAATAAAATCATATGTAATTTTAAAATAAAACACATGTGTCTCCAGACGTAAATTTCAACATTCACAAAAGAATGTCAAAATTTCTCGAAAGTATATAGAAGTGCCCCTCTATAAATAGATGATTTAATTCTCGTCGTAACGGTATCATTCTTTTCGCGTAGCGATTAAAGGTTTGCGAGACATTTAATTTAAAAAAATAATAATAATGAAAGCTTGTATTTTTGTTTGAATAAAAAAAAATGAATGATCAAAATTACTTCATTAGGTCTTTTTACAGAATATTGGTCATGCATTAAAGTGTTTAAACTTTTCTACCTACTACTCGTATTCTCGTAATAAATTATCCGACAGCCAATACAAGCAAACCTCCGATTTCATATCAGGCTATGGTGGTGTTTGTTTTAATAAAGAGACTTTTAACAGCCTTTTAATTTGAACTGTTCAGACGCGGTCAGACATTTTGGTCGTTCAAACCGTTTATTTATTTTTCCCGTTCAGACGCGTTCAGAGGTAATAAGATATTAACGGTCTAGACTTGAGAGGGGTGTTTGAATGCCTCTTATTAAAAAAAAAAAAAAAAAAAAAAAATACAAGCAAGCAAATGTGCGGTTCAAACATGAGTTTTTTTCCCCGTTAAGATGCGGTCAGATTCAGACATTTACGCCTCAGATTCTGATTCAGATTCAAATTCACAGCCTCTTAAAAAACAAACACCACCTAAGATTCCTACTTAGGCCATTAGATGTTTAATAACAATAAACATCACGCTTAGACGCTTAATTATCTGCTTATTTGGTCTAGTTATTACAAAGCCCAATTAATTGAACCACAGTCAAAACGAGTTTTGATTTTTTCCGAACTAGTTTTTTGTTTTTTTTTTTTTTTTTTTTTTTTTTTACATCTGAACATTTGTTTCGATAAGTGGTTTTTTCAAGTACAAATGGTCTATTGACGTAGCTACATTATGACTTTTCAAGTACAAATGGTCTATTGACGTAGCTACCTTATGCCTAGGTCGTCCAAAATTTCTAAAGAAGATTATCTAATTTCGTGATTCCAGTGAAATTTGTCCACCTAGAAATAAAAGGGTTTGAGCAATGCAACAAAGAATGCCTCGTTAAACAATCATTAATTAAGCAATTAATTTAGTCATCGTAACCAATCATGACTTACAATGTGTCGATCATCATGGTCGGATTTGTGGAAAGGCAAATGCCACAAAAAAGTTGAGATTCTTTTTTGGACTCTTGCAATTTGAAAAGTTAAATACATAACTGAGTTACTTCTGACGATATTTACAAGATAACTAAGCCGGGTTATAATTTTTCGTTAAATAATTAACGAGTAGACGTTAAGTTTCATCATTTCATCTCTATCACTATCACCAACACTAACCCCATCCACCAATCCCGACTGTCATCAATTTCACCCAAGTGCCACCAACCAGTGTCATCACCACCATCACCACCACCATCACCGCCGACACCCTCAACAAACTATGTCATCACCACCAAAACTAACCATAAATACCGTCACCACCAACTTCAGCCATCATCGTACTGCAGTCACCAGTAACTTCACCCTCAACACCCATCACCATTAACTACACCCACCACCAATCCACGAGTGACGGTGGTGGGTGGGATAGATGGTGGTGGCGGTGGTTAGTGGTGGTGGGTGGGTTGTAGTGGCTAGGGATGGCGGCGGATCGTATATGGATCGGGTGAAGCTGTATCCATATCCAAATATATCCATATCTTTTTGCATCATTCATACCCGTATCCATATCCATTTAGCTTTAATTCATCAATCTATATCTATATCCAATGAATGACATGGGTAAAACGAACGCCGTTCAATATAACCAAAAAAACTCATCAATCTAAACAATCCTGATTTCTAATCGAAATAAAACATATACTTTTAGGTAAATAAATACAATTATACAATTCAACACTAATTTATTATGAACGATTATTTCAATCTCGTAGTTTCATGTTTATTCTTGCATCCAAAAAGTTATCTAACTTTGGATCACTTAAATAGCCCGTATATAGTAATTTTATAACACAAATGTTTATTTTTTCAGAGGTTTATAAACAATGTGGGTCCCCTTCCTTTAGTGCGTCTGAGTGGGAAGGTTCTACATATTTTCTCTCTTGTGATTAAAAGAATATAAGAGATAGGTGGGCCCAAATTAAAAAGAAATAATAATATATTGTGTCATATGGATTCAGATGTTGTAAGCAAAAAAAGAAACGGGGTCTAAGTTTTCTTAAGAAAGACTAAACTAACAACTATAATGACATTGCATTACTTGAAAATCTTATTACGAGTTAAATACATCATACAACAAGTGATATAAGTTGAAGTTTTAAAAGATATATGTGTATTCATATCATGTTTTGGGTAGTAAACGGGCGATCCATTGAGGATAAAATATTATCCTTATACGATTCATTAAAAATTTCGCAAAATCTATCCATATCTGTTAATTACTAGGTTTAATTCCCGTGCACGCACGGGGTTTTTCCAGAAAAATTTAATTATATAGTATTATCGTTTAAAATCAGAAAATCTTATGTATATTTTAAAAAGTTAGAGCATCAACATGTGCGAAAGTAAGAAAAAGGTTCTTTAATCACATGGGTTTACAAATAAATCAAATTTATTTTAAAATTTTTGTTTATTCTATGAACATATAAGAATTTACCCGTGAAAATTGTGATATAAGTACACTAATAAGCATGCATGAGTTTTTCATTATGTATTAATATCATTTAATATTTTGTAAAAATTTTATTGGATGAAAGATTTAACTTTGTTTAGCTGACACGGATGTTAATGTTGAGGTTGATGTTGTTGTTTAATATTAATATTGATATCATGTTTTACAAAAAATGTGCGAGTTTAGTAGCACATAATGAGCGTTGATGAAGTTAACATATACTCTGTAAAGTTTTTTAAAAATGTTTTTCCACATATCCGTATGTAAACTTTAAATAATAACTACATGAGTCGTTATAAGTACAACCGCGTATACTTATTTTCATATCATAGTAACTCGTACTTACCATTTGATATTTATATTACCGTTAATAATAATTTAACTGTATTTAATATTCAAACACATGTACGTATATATTAAACTTTTAAATACGATAACATGAGTTCTTATTTATATTTAACGTACATAGTAAAAAGATATTTTAATAGATGAAAGTTTAAAACTAATATTTATTTTAAAAGAATTTAACGTATAGTGAAACTAATTTGTACATTTATAAAATTTTGTAAGTTTAATAGATTAAAGTCTCAAACCAATACTAATATTCATGTAATTGTAAACAAAGTTTATATTATAAAGTGTAGGGAGTATATTAGTTTATTATCTAAAGTTATAAAAAAAACATGGAGATTTATAATTTTACACTTAACTCCATATAATATATTTAAAATTCAACCACTAATGTTTTATTAATTACCTCCTCTTTTTTTAGGTTTTTATTTTCATAAATTTGACACCTATATTTTTATGTGTTTTTTTTCCTCAATTAAATTCTCCACCAAATTTATTAAAGTTTGACCAAAATAAATTCAATTTTGACTTTTTATTGGTCAATCATATTGCTCGATTTCGCCTACGTGTCAAAATTGAGCTTTCCTATTGGTCCAATTTTTTATAGATTAAACTTTTAAATAGGATAACATGAGTTCTTATTTATATTTAACGTAAATAGTAAAAAGATATTTTAATAGATGAAAGTTTAAAACTAATATTTATTATAAAAGTATTTAACGTATATTAAACTAATTCGTACATTTATAAAATTTTGTAAGTTTAATGGATGGTAGTCTCAAACCAATACTAATACTCATGTAATTGTAAACAAAGTTCATATTATAAAGTGTAAGGGGTTATTTGTTTATTATCTAAAGTTATCAAAAAACATGGAGATTTATAATTTTACACTTAACTCTATATAATATATTTAAAATTAAAATTCAACCACTAATGTTTTATTAATTACCTCCTCTTTTTTTAAGTTTTTATTTTCATAAATTTGACACCTATATTTTTATGTGTTTTTTTTCCACAATCAAATTCTCCACCAAATTTATTAAAGTTTGACCAAATCAATTCAATTTTGACTTTTTATTGGCCAATCATATTGCTCGATTTCGTCTATGTGTCAAAATCAAGGATTCCTATTGGTCCAATTTTTTTTCCACTAAGATTGTTCTGTCAAAAAAACTCCGAAATGATGTAATTCTTTTATTATATAAAAGATTCATTTGCCTCAACCATACCATTATAAATGAATCGAATTTGGTGGATATCCATTGGATCATATGTCCATTTGTCATCCTACTGATGAGGCAATGGTCAACGTGAAATGATGAAGCTTAATGAAAAATCGTTGAATATTTAATGAAAGGTCGTGGCCAGAAATAAAAGTTGGATACCTCTAATTAGGAAAAGAAATTGTTAGGTACATGGATAAAATTACTCTTTTGATACGGGTACCCTTTTATGCCATTTGGCATTAAAAATCAATCAATCATCTATACTATTTATATTTATAATGGAAAAATAGTCAATATTGAGTTTTCAAGAAATGTTGAGTTTTCAATAATGGTCAAATGAGAGAGAAAAATGAAATGTAATTAATACTCTTATTAAAACACCCCATTACTTAAAAGTACAATGATTTATTCACATTGTACAACCAATTGAAGACATATCTACCAAATTAAATACAACCAATTAAAACACAAACCGGTTTGACCCGGGACGATTCAAACCCGGCGGGTTGACCCGGTTTAATTTGACCTATTTCCGACCCAACCTAGCAAGTTGACCCGGTTTAAATCAACCTATTTTTCGACCGGAACGGTTCAACCGGTTGAACCACCCGGGTCGAACCGGGTTTCAAAACATTATCCATTACTTAAAGTACAATGATTTATTCACATTGTACAACCAATTAAACGTATCTATCAAATTAAATAAAAACCAATTAAAACACAACCCGGGTTGACCCGGGACGCTTCAAACCCGGTGGGTTGACCCAGTTTAATTTGACCCATTTTCGACCAAACCTAGCAAGTTGACCCGGTTTAAATCGACCTATTTTTCGACCGGAACGGTTCAACCGGTTGAACCACCCGGGTCGAACCGGGTTTCAAAACATTATGTTTAATTCTCAAATCTTCAAACTTTTATTCTTTTTCGTTTATAACCTATAAACTTTTTTTTTATCAATAAACTATCTATCGCTATAAAATCTCGTTGCTATGCACGGGTACTCGTCTAGTATATATTCAACACGTTATAAACAAAATAAATATTATTTTTATCGTTTTTGTTACCTTTACAAAAATCATACCACATATGCAAATGAGCTTATAAAAATAAGTGAACAGCTCACTTTCTTGTTCACATGTGCTTCACGCCTTCACATGGATACGAGTATACGACGATGATTTTTCTGAGCGACAAATTATTAATTATATTAGAAAAACTTGCGACATGCTAGGAGATACAATTATACAAACATTAAAAAACTTGAGTTGAGTTATTTAAAAAACCAAACATTCCTCATATACCAAGTGACTCATCCCCACCATCCATCTAAAAAGAAATCAATGGTTAAGATTAAAAGCATTTAATATTTCACCCATTTTTTATAATTTAATTATCTTTTAAACTATTAATCGTTAAGCGAAAATAATTATACTATCGCGATGAGCATTTAATTATCTTTCTATAGATATGCATTGTGATATACTTTCGACAAAAAATTTTTTTTTGTTTTTTTCACGTTTTTTTTCGTGGCCGAAAAATATCATATGTGATATATCATATATGATATTACATATCATATATGATATTGCATATCATATCATATATGATATTGCATATCATATATGATATATCATATATGATATTGCATATCATATATGATATGTAATATCATATATGATATATCATATGTGATTTTTTCGGCCACGAAAAAAAACGTGAAAAAAACGATTTTTTTTTTGTCGAAAGTATATCACAATGCATATCTATAGAAAGATAATTAAATGCTCGTCGTAACGGTATATTTTTTTTCGCTTAACGATTAACAGTTTGAAAGATATTAATATTTGAAAAAAGAGGATGAAAGTGGGTTTTTTAAATTGTTGGGATTAATCTCATCCATTAGATCAAATAAAGATGAAGGGAAGATGAATAGTGGAGATTAGTCCCTTGGTATGTAAAAGATATTTGGTCCTCAAATGATCTTATATCAAAAACTTAAAGAATTGAACAAGCTTGCCCAAACTTTTATCCCACCCCACAAAGAGCGACAGCCAAGCTACTCCAAACAAAATAACGCGACCCTAAAATAGAAACAAAGAAACACCCGAAATCAAAATCAAGACTAAAGATAAACCACTACTAGATAGACCAAACGACACTTGAAGTTTCATTGTAAGAACATTTTGCATCGATCATTTAGACGCCAAACGACACTTAATGGTTATTTATAGTTTAAATAAAATGATAAAGTTTAAATATTTGAATATGTATATTTTTGTATACATGTGACCGTTTGATAGTGGGGACCTCATATTTTACGCAAAAGCCGAGTGGCGAGGACTGAGGAGGCTCACCTTTCATTCATTTTTTGGGTTTAGTGGCGCGTGTCGGGTTTTCCAAATAAAAAAGGTGGCGCGTGATTGCCTTGACGAAAGGTGACCGGTCACCCTCATTGTGACGAGCTTAGCTTTAGAAGCTTTGAAGACACTTGTCATAAATAGCTGCTAGATCATTTGATCCACATAAACGCGATATCATAAATAGCTACTACATCATTTGGCGTCAACTTTTCAATTATTGTCATGAAACAGTCTGTATCAAGTAAATGCACTAAAGGAGTATTTTCCTCTTTTTTTTTTTTTTTGGTGTCTTTACATTCCGGATCTTATGTTGATCGATAAAGTTCCTGTATCTTACATATATAATATAAAACAGAAAAAATACGGACTTAGTTAAATATGTTATCTTATGTAAAATCTCTATATGTACGTGCTCATATGTGGCAAACTAGTTTTGATCTAGATATAGAGGCCCAAAATCATTTTAAGAACTTTAAAAATTGTATATTTCTTCTCTTTGTCTGAGTGCTTGCATGATCATCGTTATCTATTTTCTATGTTTCAAATTCTTGTGTACGTTGATGTGCATACCAAAGTGGAACCTACGTATATAAATCCGACAAAAATAATCATGAAAATGAAACAAAGCAAAAGAAGCTGGTCCATGCATGCACCACTTACTAGCCAAATTATTTCACGCCATAAAGCTCGTTGTCACAAACAAAGAGATTAAAGAATAAAGACTCATATATAAATTCATGCATTAGCATACTTTTCACTTTTAAAATTGGTTTAACCTTTAATATATAAAAAATTCTGTTAAAAAAAAACTTATACGTTTGGAATCTGATTCAATAATAACTCATTCTCAAAGTTTAGGTTAATTTCTTTATCGTTTACTAAAATATTTCCGATGTAGCTATATTGAGTATTGACATAGCTAAAGTCAGATTGTTGTATTTTTTACATTCTTCACCACCTGACCTACTTATTTTACAGTACAATATAGTCTTTTATCAGTTTCTATTTCGTATTTCTGACAATTTAATATTTTTGACTTATTAAACTTTATATTTTTTATTCCGTATTTTCAGCTTTATAATTTTTTAGTATAAACAAAATTATAAAATAATAATAATAATAATAATAATAATAATAATAATAATAATAATAATAATAGGAAAAAATTTTCGGAAAAAAAGTTTTCGGAAAAAAAAAAATTTCGGAAAAAAATTTTCTGAAAAAAGAATTTTTCGGAAAAAAATTTTTGGGAAAAAAATTTTTCAGAAAAAAAATTTTTTCGGAAAAAAATTTTTTGGAAAAAAAATTTCGGGAAGAAAAGTTTTTTCGGAAAAAAAATTTTCGGAAATTTTTTTTTTCGGAATTTTCTTTTTTTTTTTTTTTTTTTCAAAAATTTTTTTGAAAATTTTCGAAAATTTTTTTAGAAATTTTCAAAAAGTTGATTAACCTATATATAGGCTTTGGTTCTATTGAGAAGGTTTTTAAATTGAGAAGGTTGAGAAGCAATAATGGCCATTCGATTCTTTTAATTTAATGGATTACATGAATTCTTGATTAAATGAAAAGGGTATGATAGTAATTGAATCATTCCGAACCNTCAATAATAGTTATATATATATAAAATAATAGTATATATATATATATATATATATATATATATATATATATAAGTATATATATATAGGGGCCATTCATCGTGAGAAATCAAATTTTTTGTGAGAACGCGAGAACAACTACCCACCTCGTTTTACCTCCTTCTACTTATGAATCTATTGACTAATATTAGTGTAACTAATCTTTTTTGAAAAATTCCAAAAATTTTCAAAAAAATTTCAAAAAAATTTCGAAAATTATTTGAAAATTTTCAAAAAATTTTAGGGGGGGGAAATTTTTTGGAAAATTGAAAAATTTCAAAAAATGTTTTGAATATTTTTTGACCAAGTGATGAATTTTTTTTCACATGTGACCGAAAAAAACTTTTTCACATGTAACGAAATTTTTGTTTTCACATGTGACGGAATTATACTTTCTTCACGATGTGATAAATTTTTTTTTTCACTGTATTGACGAAAATTTATTTTTTTTCACATTTGACGAAAAAAAATTCACATGCGACGAATTTTTTTTTCACGGGACGAAATTTTTTTCACCGTGACAAAACAATGCGTGAATCTTTTTTTTTTTTTTTTTTTCAAAAATTTTTTTGAAAATTTTCGAAAATTTTTTTAGAAATTTTCAAAAAGTTGATTAACCTATATATAGGCTTTGGTTCTATTGAGAAGGTTTTTAAATTGAGAAGGTTGAGAAGCAATAATGGCCATTCGATTCTTTTAATTTAATGGATTACATGAATTCTTGATTAAATGAAAAGGGTATGATAGTAATTGAATCATTCCGAACCAATTAATGACTTTTAATTCCTAATTTGACTACATTCTACATGCACGACATTTTTTTTCTTATTCATTAATATGCTGTCATTTTATATATCAATTCTGTACATATATTTTAGTGAATCAAGCATTATTATTATTATTATTATTATTATTATTATTATTATTATTTAAACTCAAGTTATAATGATTTATATAAATATGGATTCAAAGAAAACTAAAAAAAAAGAAAGAGTAGAATTTAGCATATGATTCAAATATTTTTAATTTGATATTTTCGAATGCCTTGGTTTTTTTCTTACTTTTATATTTTGAATCATATCCAAGTAAATGAATCGAAATTAGATTAGTAAATATCATAATATGAATTTGTTAATCATTAAAAGAATCGTTAGTGTTGTATTTAGAATCATATATGGATTAACGAATCAACATTTAACTAGTATTCTATTAAAATAATGATCGAATAATGATATATTAATGATTCAATATTTCGAAATACCATTTTATGAATCATTAGATATTAATACGATATTGATTTACAAGTGAACTATGTATACAGGAATATAAAATTTCACCTTATGAGTTTCGTTCATATTATAATATCAACATTAATGTTGTTTTAATGAGATGAATGGTAACGAGTTACATTTACATATTTGAGGAAAAACAATAAATCAATATTAATGTAGCTTTAAGATGAAAGAGAATATAAAATTGTACCATCATGCCCTTGATCTAATTTAATGAGATGAATGACTTAGATTGTTTCTCATTCTTCTCAATCTTAAACTCTTTTTGAAAATTTTCAAAAAATTTTCAAAAATATTTCGAAAATTTTTTTGAAAAATTTTGAAAAAAATTTCAAAAAATTTTCGAATTTTTTTTTCAAAAATTTAGAAAAAATTTTCGAAAAATTTTTTTTGAATATTTTTTTTGACGAGTGATGAAATTTTTTTTTCACATGTGACGAAAAAAATATTTTCACATGTGACGATTTTTATTTCACATGTTACGAAAATTTATTTTTTTCACATGTGACGAAAAAAAAAATTTCACATGTGACGGAAATTTATTTTTCTCACATGTGACGAAAAAAAATTTTCACATGCGACGGAATTTTTTTTTCAAGTGTGACGAAAATTTTGTTTTCACACGTGACAAAAACATTTCGTGAATTTTTTTTTCACATGTGACGAAAAAAGATTTCGGAAAAAAAATTTCGGGAAAAAAAGTTTTCGGAAAAAAAAAATTTTCGGAAAAAAATTTTCTGAAAAAAAATTTTTCGGAAAAAAAATTTTTGGGAAAAAAAATTTTTCAGAAAAAAAATTTTTTCGGAAAAAAATTTTTTTGGAAAAAAAATTTCGGGAAGAAAAGTTTTTTCGGAAAAAAAATTTTCGGAAATTTTTTTTTTCGGAATTTTTTTTTTTTTTTTTTTTTTTTCAAAAATTTTTTTGAAAATTTTCGAAAATTTTTTTAGAAATTTTCAAAAAGTTGATTAACCTATATATAGGCTTTGGTTCTATTGAGAAGGTTTTTAAATTGAGAAGGTTGAGAAGCAATAATGGCCATTAGATTCTTTTAATTTAATGGATTACATGAATTCTTGATTAAATGAAAAGGGTATGATAGTAATTGAATCATTCCGAACCAATTAATGACTTTTAATTCCTAATTTGACTACATTCTACATGCACGACATTTTTTTTCTTATTCATTAATATGCTGTCATTTTATATATCAATTCTGTACATATATTTTAGTGAATCAAGCATTATTATTATTATTATTATTATTATTATTATTATTATTATTATTATTATTATTATTATTATTATTAT
>LBNU01000880.1:13554-52506 GCA_014162995.1 Artemisia annua | reverse complement strand
AAAATCAAACCTTGGTACCACCCCATGGCCGGCCACCTATAAGAGGAAACACCAACATCTTTCTTTTGTTTCGTAAAGCACTTTTGCCGTATTCATGATAAATTGGAAACCCTAAGTCCTCATGTGATCTTCACACTTAACAAAACCTTGAACCCTCCCCTACCTACCACCATCACACGACACGCACATCCCCCCCCCACCCTACCCTAAGACACTTAAAGTCCCTTTTATGGTTAACTAGACACTATAGAGCACAAAATGAGATGTGAGTTATGCCATATTTACTTTTATATAAGACTGATAAGGTGTAAAAAAATACGTTTTAAAGGGTTATTTAGCCTCTATACTCGTACATATTTAATCATTTATTGCCCTAAATCATTTCTATAAAGTTCCTTTGGTTGCTTATTCAGAGAATGGTTTGAGCTTGATTGCTACACAATAGGGAAACCTATTATGTTGGATACATTCACAAGTTCTATGTGTGTGGCCGTATTAGTTTTGCTCGTGCCTTAGTTGAATTAAGCGTGAAATCTGAATTGAAGAGCCAAGTTACAATGGCTATTCCGAATGAAGAAGGTAATGGTTATACTACGGAAATTATTAACGTCGAATATGAATGGAAGCCTCCTCATTGTATTGATTGTAAATCATTTGGGCATGCTCTTTTTGATTGTCCAAAATGTGTCAAGGAGACTATTCAAAATGACATTAATGTGGCAGCCAAGGTGTTTAATCCGGTGGATAATCATGAAGAGGGCTTCATTGAGGTAAGAAATCGAAAGAATAAAGGGAAGGGTGTGGCTGATTCGTCTCAATCTCGGCCCATTGGTTGTGTTAGGCTTAACAAGCCAAAACCTAAGTTTTAGAGACTGTTAGTGCAAATATTACGATATTTAAACTAAACGGTTTCTTCGGTTTTAATAATGACAAACATGTAACTTGTAATGCATAACGTAAAATGCGCAAGTTAGTTGTAAACACAAATCATCAACGCATACTTACATCAACATCTCTCGACGTCTCAAGTATGCTTCAATAGGGTCGTAGATTTCTATCCCGACGTAAATCACTCAAGGTATGAACAAACAAATTTAATACTTGATGGATGATCAAAGAAATAAATTTTTTGTTCTAAACTACACATTTTTACAAATGTGACAAAACATATTTTCAAAAATATATTTTACAAATTATTTTTGGATTTTAAAGAAATGTTTTATTTGGGAAAATTATTTCAAAAATCTCAACAGCTATTTTTCCCCCCAAAACAGCTCCAAACATCCCCAAATAAACCTTCCCCACTAAAAACAAAAGGAGGAGCGTTTTTGTCCCCGACGGTACCACTAAAGTACCGATGGTACCACTAAATTTAGTGGTACCGTGTGACAATAGTGTTACCGTCCCTATGTAACGGCTATTTTTCACTTTGTCTATAAATAGTGGACCATTTTACACTTCCCACTTGATTTTTCCAGTCATTTTTCTCTGGTCTAATCCCTTCTTAGTTAGATCACTTTCTTTGATCATTTAGAGAGCTTTTCTTTTGTTTAAGAGTGATCCTTTTATCCAACCAAAGATCATCTTCATTCAACTATTAGTCCAACAGAAGAACACAAAGTATCAAGAAGATACAAGGTGTTAGAGTCATTGTGTAGTGCACTTGCATTACTTGTTGTTTACTTGTTGTATCAAGACATACATCAAGTTGTCATAGTCTTGTTTAGTCATCTTGTGTGGATCATTGTGATCTTGTTGAGATCTTGGAGATCTCTTGTAGCTTGTGTGCTAGTGTGTCTTGATCAAGTAGATCAAAGGTAGATCAGGTAGATCATGAGTAGATCGGGTAGATCAAGTAAGGATCATGTGAGTCTTGTAGGGTGTGTGATTTGTGAAGATCGGGTAGATCATGAGTAGATCGGGTAGATCGAGTATAGATCATGTGGATCTTGTAGCTTGTGTGAGTTGTGAGGATCGGGTAGATCGTGGTAGATTGGTACTAGCTAAGATTAGTACTCGATATCTAGCTTAGTGTTAGAAAATAACGTAAGCGACGCGGTTTATGTGTTTAGGCCTTAAAACACAAGGTTTGTTATGTTGGGCCATAAAACATAACGGGTTTGGTTGTACCCGAAGAAGAACTCGACATATAGCTTAGTGTCGGAAAATATTGTAAGTAATGTTGTATGGTTTTCTCCGCCGAGAAGGGAGCTTGTTGATTAGTGAAGTAACTCTCGAGTTTGGTACTCGAGGAGTGGAGTAGGGCGAAGAGGAGCTTCGTGACCGAGCCACTATAAATTGCCGTGTCCGGGTTTGCATTTTCTTTACTTATCTCTTTACGTTCATTTTTGCATTTACCGCTTTACATTTATATTTTGCATTGCATTTATATTTGTGTGATTTGTTGCTTATATTGTGTTAGTGATGTTTGTGCGATAAGTATGTCTAAGTTTGTGTTATTGTGACATGCCTTATTTGTTGTCTTATAATATCTCTAGTTCTTGTAATACTAGAGTTGAGACTTTTCATATTACGCCAAACTTGATTGGCCATTTGATACAAAAGATTTTAAGTTTTAAATGGAAACGTATTCACCCCCCTCTACGGTTTCCACAATTGGTATCAGGAGCCACGTCACTCATGTTTTTAAAACAAATGGTTTTCAAAATTGAGTACGATCCCTGTATCAAATTACCCATGAAGAGGGATAAAATATGAAAAGTATTTAATTGCTTAATACTTACAAGTTTTGTTGTTAAGTATACTTTGTGATACTAGCTTGAAGGTTTTCTTAAATCAATAAAAGAATAGAGTTTGTAAATGTCCGATCATGTCTATAGAACGAGTCGTAAGGTGATGCGGGTTTGAAAGGAGCGTTTTATATGGTCGGTATCTATTTTATTAAGTTTTACAACTTTTCGTTGGGTCAAATACTTGTTTGCAATGAAAAAAATAGTTTTGGACAAAACTGTCATAATAGGTCACGGTACCGTTAAATATAAAAGAGGGTACCACTAAATACGGATGGTACTGCTAAATTTAACGGTACATTCGTCTGTTTTTCAGAATTTGGTAATTTTCAAAAATTCGTATAAAATCAACTGTAAGTCCGTAGGAGTCGTGCCACCTATCGTTTTAAACGTAATTGAGTCTACTTTCATTTAAAAATACTTTTAGAAAATGATTATAAAGTAAAATTTATGAGAGTCTTTGATTTGTAACAGAGTCTTTTTCAGTCATGCCGATTGCACAAATTTTTTGTCAAATTACAAAAGTGAACATCACACGTTGATGTATTCATATTTTCAAGGTGTTGAACTTGATCAAATTTTGAAATGGGGTGGAAAAAAATTCATTTTCAAATAAAATTAAGCTAAGTGTACATTGTTATACTTAATATACAAAATGACGATAAGTATCTTTGTGTGTGATGCTAAATGACTATTTGCTTTTCTTTATGTCTTAGTATTGTTAGTTAATATTTTTGTAGGCTTATTGTTATCTTTAGTTGAGCTAATTTTATCTATAAGCATAAGTATCTTTCATCCCTTGTTGCTATGCGTCGGTTATTAGTTTTTTGGCTTATGCGTCAATAGGACTTAGACTAGACTTCTTGCACTAAGTTGCGTAATTGATTTTGCATTGCATATAGGCATAGACCACTTTTCTTGCATATGTGTTTTCGACATCTTGCAAGTTTTAGGATGCTTTAGTAACCTTCTTAGGAATGGAAACTAAGTTGGTTGATCATGTGCGTCGAAAGATATTGTCTTACACAATTATTTTTCCAAATGCTTAAGTATAAAAAGTATATCACCTCAAAATACTTAACACTTTCATTATATCCGTAACATGATCTCTAAAACATCACATCTTCATGTCTTGCTTGACCATGGATTGTCTAAACAAGATAAAAGATCATATTAATACATTAGTATTAGTATTTAAGTAAAAGAAAATGTATTAAACTTGCATTAATCTAACACACATACAAAATGTTTTAAACATTTAGTATTTTACGTATGTTGTATACAAATAGTTAAGATAATTATTTTTATACTAATGAGATGTTGAAAAACTAAGAATATTATTCTTAATAATATAAATAGTTTTTCGCAAATAAAAATAAATGACAATATCAAAGTAGTAACTTAATATGTCATTAACCTCACACATACTACGAGTATTAGAATAAATGGAACACATTCCCTAAATTTTTATTTTCTTTTTGAAAGGAGTGATCGTGAGGGTCAAGAAATATTTCGAGTACATATCAATTCATTATTCAAATTATGATTGATATCATTATCGAATCTAATTGATAAGTTTTCAAGTATGGACATGAAATTGGAGTCATTGTTTGTCTAGCTTCAAGATAACATCAAAATATGATGAAATATATTATCTTGAATCTACATACTCAATCACACTCGATTGTTATGAAAATAATGACGTCCTCTCAAGACGAAAATAATATGCATCGGATCATAACTCACACTTGTGTTGAAGATGTCATATTGAGTCTCCTTGTCCAATGGTTGTGTTCCAAACATTAAACTAATATGTTTAAAAGATGCATAAAATACACAACTAAGTAGGATTGACAACTTGGATGTTTCATCCGAAATATTCAAGTAATTTACTTTGCAATGCAATTAGTGAATGTGTCATTTCTGAAAAACCAAACACGAGCAAACAAACAACATATGTAAACTTTGCTCATGAATGACTCAAACACTGAAAATCACATGTCTAGTAAAA
The DNA here is from genome assembly GCA_014162995.1 of Artemisia annua. Taxonomy (NCBI): domain Eukaryota; kingdom Viridiplantae; phylum Streptophyta; class Magnoliopsida; order Asterales; family Asteraceae; genus Artemisia; species Artemisia annua. Next base: position 47,745 of record LBNU01000880.1, on the reverse strand, counting down.
GTGTCACACATAATATGGTATTAACTATTATATAAGTCATTAATATTTGAGAATATCACATGTATTTCTCTTATCAAAAGATTGACAAAGGATAACTCATATCCTATGCATCTTATTTTCTTTGTTACATGAATGGTTATGTTACAAGAGAATACATTGCATCTTGTTAACAAATATAGGATATTGGAGTTGAATAATAACCCAATACTACATGTGTCATTGCATAAACAAGTAAAATTGGTCATACACTAAAATACTTGTTTCACTAAGCATTCGTAAGAGTGATAAGTTTTCTCTTAGAAAAGCATATTTGTTGAAATATACAATTGACTCATTTCTGTAACCACCCGTAAAATCTCATCACTATCATTCCCACTACAAATACCTATATCAGGTATTTCACAGGTAAATTTTTGTTTTTTATATGCATTCATTACCTGCATGACTCTCTAGACCTGCTCACGTATCCACACAAGCCAACTATCTCTACACTCACACCCTGTAAACTCCTGGTATGTCAAGCATAAGATTACAACACTACCACAATAAGTAATTTATCAATCTAACACACTAAACATATCACAAAACCATAATGAACCATAATTAACCCCTAATTAGGCCTATGTGTTTATAAAACCCTAATTGCTTATCTGAACTAGTTTATAAGTGTCCAAGGCTAATGTATGAACTACCTTAGTATCATTAGGATATCTTAGCACCACTAGACCCTAGTAAAACCTCTTAGAGCTTAGGTACAAGTCTCTTAAGCACAAAACCCTAACTAGGTCATAACTTCCCGGAACTAGGTCTAAACTATCCAAAATCTTTCCCATAAGCTACCACCACTTAGTATAAGCTTCTTAGGACTTAGTATTAGTCACTAAACACTCATAGGACACTAAACTAGGCATTAAAACCTAAGCTAGACCCTAATCTCTCACTAAGCAAAATTAGGTCATTTAGGCCCCGAAACTAGGTCAAAACCTTCCCGAACCTTTAGTATAAGCTACCACCACCTAGGAAATGACTCCTACACCTAAATCTTAGTTACTAATCACTATTAGGAACCCAATCTAAGTGCTAAACCTTGATCTAAAACCATAATCCTAAACTTAACCCTAAACCTAGATTAAGTTTAAAACTAAGACTAAACTAGCACCTTAAGCACCTTAAGCACTACCAATGACCCAAGCAACCTACAAGGAAGCTTATGCAGCTCCTTGTCACCCTAAGCAACCAACCTTGCACCTCCATAGTAGCTTACAAGTAGCTTTTTCACCTACATTGTAAGCTACTTGTCTTAAAATATTACCTTGGACCATTTACCACCACAAACCACCCTACCACCGCCTCTAAAGCCCCCTACCTACTCCCTAGCCTTCCTTAGTCATCCCCCCACCGCCTTTGACCACCTCCTCACGTTACTTGGCAACCACTCCAAGTATACTTAGCCTAGAGGGCTAACGAGCCCTATAAATACCCCTTAACATCCATTCATTCCAAACCATCCCATTTCACTTCTCCCTCTCCTATAATCTGGTCCTAGAAGTAGTATAAGGTCCCTAGTAGTCTTAGAAGTCGAGAACCTTAGGCCTAGAACCCTTGTCGAAGTAAAAACTAGTCGAGAAAACCCTAAACACCCCTAGTACCCTCGTTAAGCCCACTTTAGGTCACGTAAGTCTCTAAACTAGTTCCATAAGATTTAATTCTGTCCTAGGATAGTTATTATATGCCTTAGATCACCTAGGAACCCTTGCCTAAGCCTTGATCATTTTCATTTAGGAGTTTTCATTTTAAAACCCTAATTATAGATAATTATGTGTTTATGTGCTAAATTGCCTCATTATGTGATATAATCTGATTTAGGAGACTTAGTTAAGTATATATTAACTAAACATAAGCTAGGAAACTTAGTTGTCTCATTAAAATACAATTTGCATGGAAAAAGTACTAGTTTTGCAATAGTTTCCATGCATAGGGGTATATATGGTATCTTTCTGAAAATATGAAGTCTAGGGACTGTTTTTGACATTTCTTAGAAGTTATAAGTATAAGGACCCTTTTTGCAAAGTTCTATAACCTTAGGATAAAAAGTAAAATAAGTTATAAACTTAAAAGGACTAGTTTTGCAAATATTAGAAAGTTAAGGGTATAAATGGTAAATTCTGAAAACTTATAAGTCCAAGGGTCATTTCTGACATTTTCTAAAAATATAGAAGTATAGGGGCTAATTGTGTAGAGTTTAGATAGTTATATGCTTAACTGTTACAAGTTTATAAGTTCAGGGTAGAAAGTGTAAATATATAAACTTGAAGGGTATAAACGGACTATTTTCATATAAGTATAAAAACCTATTTTAAGTTAGAAGCATAACACAATACTAGGGAGCTTCATGTGAGGGGTATCATGTGGATATTTCGTTTTGACGAGTTTGTTGGGTTTACGATTTAAAGTGCCCTGGCTCCTCAAACGATTATTGCATGACCTCTGAATTATGATGGCCCGAACGGTGTTATGTTATAACTAAACTCTAATAACAATATAACTCAATAGTAGGGAACTTCATGTGAGGAGTATTAACTTCTGAATTATGATGGCCCGAACGGTATTATGTTGATAACATAATACAATAGTAGGGAGCTTCATATGAGGAGTCTTATAATTCTGGATTGTGATGGCCCGAATGGTGTTATGTTATATTTAAAACATTAAAAATCTAAGAATGATTACTTGAGAAAACTTAAAATAAGAAAACCAAAGCTTGACATACACCCACACCAACAAACCCCAGGATACGTGAGTAGGCAGTCTAGACTCCGAATCACTTTTGACATCAATCACATTTCCCTAAGCCCAGGTGAGTTCATAGCCTCACACTCTTTTTAAATGCTTTACAAACCCTGTGAGGGGGATACATGCTACTTGCTTTTCTTTAAAACCGAATACAAGTCTTTTTCTTTGGTTATTGCACGAGTAAACTATCTGCCACCATTACATAACTAAAATTCATGAACCATAATCGCTTGTGATATTTTACACAAGTGAACGCGAGTATAGTTGATAGATCTATTGGAGTTTGACAACTCCCGTTGATTTGCCTGTGTCTTGGGTACCAATAAGTACTATACTTGAATCCTCTAAGGATTAACTTTGGCAAGTTATCCTTCTCGTCCCCTCATGGTTTGGTCTGCAGACCCCATGACCCGGATTGTTAGTAAGGTTTCATGAGCTTAGTGCAATAAACCTCTCTCTTCAGTATTGTACTGATCATACAATACTGACACAAACTGTTTAAATACGGTTTCTACCACTTTACATGGGTGTATAGCAACGTAGCCCATGCTTTACTAAACTTGTATTCACAATACTATTACTACTTAAACCTATGACTCTCACTCAACACCTAGTGTTGACTCTTTAAGCATGTGTCCTAGGTATATGGCCGTTACGGAGCTATGGCAGGAAGCGGCACTGAACTAGGAGGACTTTCAATATTGTTATCATTGAAACACTATTTCACACTTAGATTCACGGGACCTCATCTTAATAAAACTCTGATATTTTTATGAATGATAACTTATTTATAAAAACGTCTCTTTTCAAGTCGTTTTCTATCATTGTGACTGTGATTCCCTGAAGTAATACCCCAACCCTAAATCCGCTGCGAACTGTGAAAATGGGGGTGTTACAATTTCAAATATAATACTCACAAGATCTATTGAGGTAAATAACCTTTACTAGATTCTTCTCTCAAGATATGCTAAGGAGCATTCTTGAAACACTCTCGATGTAGTAGATTCTACATTGTATCACATTAGAGCATCTCTTGGTTCCTGAAAACCAAATCATGTTAAAATAACATGCAACAACTCAACAAACAAAGTTGTTATCCAAGAGATCATAAAATGCACCATCTCCACCAAATAACCTCTAAATCTCAAACACGAAATTAAAACATTTCGTTTGCCTTTGCTAGAAGTTGTGTAAGACGTGTCATCTTCGTAACCAACTTTCAAAATACGGTTAGTTGAGTCATATTAGGCCGTGTATTATCGAAATAAGCTAATATCATCTTTACTATACTTCGATAGGCAAATATAGGAATTTGAATTTTTCTAACATGAGAATGACTACTGGAGAACCTATCGTACTAGAAATTCAATTTGACCTAACGGTTGAATTGCTTCCAGGAGAGAAGTTGGGTTCGTAGTATAACCCGTAAAAATGGTCATGTTTAGCCTGAATTGAGCACCACTAGTGATAGTCTCATAGTCATTCTCTAACTTGAAAATTTTTCATTCCTACATTTGACTAGAGACAGTTTACATCGATGAACTTTATCTCCCGTTAGGATTTCATTTTGAACAAGTGGTAATTAGGATCTTCCTTAGCAAACCTAGATTGCTTGCATCCCACATACTTGTTTCAAAATGATAACATGTTCTCGTAAGATATGATTAAATGTCTTCATGATCTTATATGCTAAATGATTATCATATCTTGCATGATGTTTGCGTTTATTCCTTATGTGCATTTTACATGATTTGCTTGTAAATTTTTCACCCACATTATGTCCTTTTAACACATGAGAAATTAGGTATGCATATCGCTATGAACCCTTAGAAGTCATTTAGTCATACACTAGTGTCAAAACCTATACGTTAAAGTAGTCGCGAAGTTGTCCTAATTCCCTGGTCATCACTTCGCCTTCTTCCAAGTAATACACCTTTTTGTCATGGGAGGGTTAGATACAAACCCAGTAGAACTCGGAGTAGGTTTGACAACTTAATATTTCATCCGAAATATTCAAGTAAGTTTAGCTTGCGATCGCAATTGTTAAATGTCATATCCGAAACATCATATTCAAGCCTTTTAACAACATATGTTAAAATGCTCATCCAAAAGCTAAAAGCTAACATCAACCTTCAGGTGACAAAGGACTTACGAGTTACTATATAAGTGATTAGTAGTTCTTTTCATCCTCGTGTGATTATACACTTCTTAAGATCCCAAAACCTGCTGCTAAACAACACCATAGGACTTGCTTTACGCCTTCCAAAACCCCGTGAAACACTCGCGTGTGAAGCACATCGAAATCCGTAAATCAACCAAACTTCTAAAACGAGAATCCTCTAACCATCTTCATCTAGGTCTAGGAATGATGGAACATATTCCATAAATCTTATGACTATTTAAATATTTCACTGGAAATATTAAAGTCATCCTTTACGTCTCGTCTCGAGACTTTTTAAATATTTCGCTGGAAATATTAAGTCATCCCTCACATCCCTCTTATGACTATCTGAATATTTCACTGGAAATATTGAAGTCATATCTTATGTCTCGTCTCATGACTTTTTAAATATTTCACTGGAAATATTAATTCATCCTTTACATCGCTCTAATGACTATCTATGTATTTCCTTGGAAATATAAAAGTCATCTCTTCTCGTCTAGTACTACCATTCATCTCGTAAAAAGAAATTATTAGCTATAAATTTTCTCCTCGTGTCGAAAAGTCTCACTAAATCAGCGAGATGTATTCCTAAAATCCTCTTAAATTCTAACGACAACTTAAATATTTCATCCGAAATATTTAAAGTATATTTAATTTGTAAAATGCAATTAAATGTCATCTCTCGTTCTCAATCAATGTTCATCGAATCCTGTTGGACTCATTCATAAAAGAATTTATTTGGTATAAATTCCTTTAATCTAAGGTCCAGAAAAATCACAACATAAGTGAAATTTCTTTGTCAAAAATCCAATTCTAGGTCAAAACTGACCTCAGCAGGTCACGGTACCCTTAAATAGGGGACGGTACCGCTAAATTTAATGGTACCGTCGGACCGTTGTCTGCTGAGACAGTTTATCTTGTTTTCAATTCTCACTGTTTCAAAAGCACTATCGAAACCCACACGATGTAGTCTTGAACCAGAACCATCTCCTATCAGAATAGATTTTATCAATCTTCTGATTCCTCAGCCTTTTCCCTTTCACTTCTGCATGGTACTAAACACATCATATGTTTGGTTACTTCCGTATTCATTATCTTCTCAACTTATCTACACTTTTCAACCTTCGTTCTACACTACCAATGCTTCCGCATCCCACTCATCTTCCTCATACTTCAAGCAAAGATCCACTAGGATAAGTTGAGATAACCCTTCTTCATCAACATAGCTTCTTCTATCAAAAATAACCCTACTAACATGCCTCATCATATGAATGTTCTATGAATATTCACAATGATTGAGAAGAGCTACGTGACTTCAAAGGTGAAGTTTATTGTATGCTATCAACCACTTGTCATAACGTTATAAAGCTCATCGCTTCCGTAAACGTTCATCTCTCCTCTTTAGTTTTGATTTGTTCTTCAACACATCTTGTCCGGATGGTCATCGATTAAGGGGGAGCGAAAACACACTCATATACATCTAGTCTGTCACCAAACACGCTCAAGAACACACAAATGTGGTTCTTATTCCCTATAATTCTCAACTAAAACAGTCACCTCCTAAGTACCGACTACTTAGCAAAACCTCAGTCAAAAAACCACAATTGGTTGTAGCTTCCTAACCTCAACTCCATGTGACCACCTAGATATTTGTCCTATACAAACACCTTCAACCCTCACATCAAACCTTATAACTAAAATTCACTCTTGACAGTGATATTTGTTTTCAGAACCTTCAACCCTTATATCAATCCTACTCAAACCTTATAGCTATACTTCACTTGACAGTGATAGTTAGCTTAAGAACCTTCATCCTATCGATCATTACACTAAAACCTTATCACTATACTTCACTCTTGATAGTGACAGTTAGTTCAATAACCTTCAACCATCACAACCATTATACCCAAAGTGTATAACTACACAATCACATGGAATCTTTCATGCACCAAATTATCTATAACACACAACTAGGATCATCCAAAACTAGAACTCTAGAACTTCGTTACCTCAACCATGTTAGAGAAATTTACCCTCAATAGGATCACAAGCACATCCTTTTCTCTTTTGAAATATATCATGCATCTCATTGTCAGTGCAAACGATATATTAATCTAAACCGTCTTTGCCCACCTTTTCTTAAAGGTCAGCTCCAACATTTTCCCGTCTTATGGAATTATTTTCATTAGCATCTAGGTGCGTATTGCTCTCATTTTCATTTTTCTTTCCTATTCGAGTCTATATTATGACATGACTTGTCATAGTATTAGTGACATATATCTACCTCATTTAGAGTATGTCTTATCAATAAACTATCCTTAACATCAATCATCTTAGGTAGATGATTATGTCGTTCAAAAGGTTTGTTAGAACTCACCTTCCCAATGACAACTTGGAAGAAGTCATTTTGTGTGTCAGTCAACGAACGAATCTCGTTCTTGTTAGTGTGATTGATTGAACAATTACACCTTAGGTTGTCGGTCGGGTTGTGACACTCAAGTGTCTTTGAATTGCATTATGCATTCACATCTTTGTGTCGCTCAACTTTCTTGGGCTTTCTTCTTTGTTTTTATCCTTTTGGCACACTTTTATCATGTGTCTAACTTCTTGCATACTTTGATATGCTCACATACGTCATCCAACTCAATTTCTTTCTAAGTAGTTACATTTTAACATAGGTTAACTCTTGCATGTCTTGCTATGTTTACTCTATCCCTATAATGTTGCTTCTATCCTTTTATATATTATGTTGCACGAAGCTAACCCTTGATGTAGGAAAATGCTTTATAAGAATTTGATCCATGGATCCGCTAGATACTAAGGTAAATAAACAAGGGGATTCAATCACCATAAGGAAGCATTGAGCTAAGGGGAGCTCAGTGGTGATAGAAGACTTCACTGGGATGAAGCAAGCTCATCTTTTTGGGAAGAAAGGATAGTAACATAATAAGAGGGAGTAGGGAGTGAATTCAAGGTAGAGCTCGAGGAAACTACCTTTTTGCTTCGACAAAAGGGGGAGAAGGAAGTGTAAACAGGTAACTTTTACATTTTACTATGTGTCACGGTTTACATATTTGTCATCATCAAAAAGGGGGAGATTGTTAGTGCAAATATTACGATATTTAAACTAAACGGTTTCTTCGGTTTTAATAATGACAAACATATAACTTGTAATGCATAACGTAAAATGCGCAAGTTACTTATAAACACAAATCATCAACGCATACTTACATCAACATCTCTCGACGTCTCAAGTATGCTTCAACAGGGTCGTAGATTTCTATCCCGACGTAAATCACTCAAGGTATGAACAAACAAATTTAATACTTGATGGATAATCAAAGAAATAAATTTTTTGTTCTAAACTTCACATTTTTAAAATGTGACAAAACATATTTTCCAAAAATATATTTTACAAATTATTTTTGGATTTTAAAGAAATGTTTTATTTGGGAAAATTATTTCAAAATCTCAACAGCTATTTTTCCCCCCAAAACAGCTCCAAACATCCCCAAATAAACCTTTCCCACTAAAAACAAAAGGAGGAGCGTTTTTGTCCCCGACGGTACCACTAAAGTACCGACGGTACCACTAAATTTAGTGGTATCGTGTGACAATTAGTGGTATCGTCCCTATGTAACCGCTATTTTTCTCTTTGCCTAAATAGTGGACCATTTTACACTTCTCACTTGATTTTTCCAGTCATTTTTCTCTGGTCTAATCCCTTCTTAGTTAGATCACTTTCTTTGATCATTTAGAGAGCTTTTCTTTTGTTTAAGAGTGATCCTTTTATCCAACCAAAGATCATCTTCATTCCTCTATTAGTCCAAGAGAAGAACACAAAGTATGAAGAAGATACAAGGTGTTAGAGTCACTGTGTAGTGCACTTGTATTACTTGTTGTTTACTTGTTGTATCAAGACATACATCAAGTTGTCATAGTCTTGTTTAGTCATCTTGTGTGGATCATTGTGATCTTGTTGAGATCTTGGAGATCTCTTGTAGCTTGTGTGCTAGTGTGTCTTGATCAAGTGGATCAAAGGTAGATCGGGTAGATCATGAGTAGATCGGGTAGATCAAGTAAGGATCATGTGGATCTTGTAGGGTGTGTGATTTGTGAAGATCGGGTAGATCATGAGTAGATCGGGTAGATCGAGTATAGATCATGTGGATCTTGTAGCTTGTGTGAGTTGTGAGGATCGGGTAGATCGTGGTAGATTGGTACTAGCTAAGATTAGTACTCGACATCTAGCTTAGTGTCGGAAAATAACGTAAGCGACGCGGTTTATGTGTTTAGGCCTTAAAACAAAAGGTTTGTTATGTTGGGCCATAAAACATAACGGGTTTGGTTGTACCTAAAAAAGAACTCGACATATAGCTTAGTGTCGGAAAATATTGTAAGCAATGTTGTATGGTTTTCTCCGCCGAGAAGGGAGCTTGTTGATTAGTGAAGTAACTCTTGAGTTGGGTACTAGAGGAGTGGAGTAGGGCGAAGAGGAGCTTCGTGACCGAGCCACTATAAATCGCCGTGTCCGGGTTTGCATTTTCTTTACTTATCTCTTTACGTTCATTTTTGCATTTACCGCTTTACATTTATATTTTGCATTGCATTTATATTTGTGTGATTTGTTGCTTATATTGTGTTAGTGATGTTTGTGCGATAAGTATGTCTAAGTTTGTGTTATTGTGACATGCGTTATTTGTTGTCTTATAATATCTCTAGTTCTTGTAATACTAGAGTTGAGACTTTTCATATGTCTAACTTGATTGGCCATTTGATACAAAAGATTTTAAGTTTTAAATGGAAACGTATTTACCCCCCTCTACGGTTTCCACAGAGACCTATATCGACGACAGATACTAAGCAAGGTTCGGATCCTAAGGTTCAAAAAGAGACTTCTTCTTCTAATGATAAATCCGGTACGAACACTAAGTATTACAATACTTTTGATGTTTTAAATTTGTTGGGTGAGTAGGGTGTTGATGGTTCTCCTCCGAATGGTATGGAGAAGGAGCGGGCTACGGCTACTAAGCCTAGTACTTCTTCCTCTCTTTGTAATTTTGCTTTGTGCGATTATGGTAGCGCTAGTACTACTTCTATTGTTGAGAAAATTGGAAAGCTTGAAAAGCTAATTATTGAGGAGAAAGTTATTCTTGTGGACGATGATGGTAAACCTCTAAAAAAGGTTGATTCTTCAACTAAGCTGGGTAACCCATTCTCTAAGGTGGGTAATGTGGTTGTTTCTGATAGCAACGATGATGAAGTTCTGGAATATCCTAACAAGACTAATTATTTTGGTAATGGAGGGAACGAGAGGAGTCTTTTGTACATGTGACTAAAATGATTATGAAGATGATTACTTTGATGATTGTATGTAACACCTCCAGAATGATCGCAGCGGAAGATTGTGTCACTGGGGTGCCACTTCATAATACAAAGTACAAGTTATCGAAATCGACCTCTAAATGAGACGTTTTGAAAAGTTACCATTCGATAAATGAAATCAGAGTTACAAACATGAGTTCCAAAGTATTTTTACAGTGTATCGAATGGTAATGATAAAAGTATAATTCTTCAAAGCATGTCGTGCGACTCTATGCTCCAATCCAATGCTAATTTCTTAAAATCCTGAGATAAACATGCTAAAGTGTCAACACAAAGGTTGGTGAGTTCATAGAGTTTTTTTTAAATAAGTTGAAAATCTTTTAAAGAATGTTTACATAGCAAAGGCATTATAAATCCACTCAATTGCAAATCCTGCCTATACAAAACTTGCAACCAGTGTGTTCACAACCCACTGCTAAAATATATTATGATTAAGACATATGTGTATACGATATATGCATGTATTTAATGTAAAGAATAATAGCCAACTGAACCTCATGACAAGAATAAACAAGAATACACCATAGGTGGATTATATTCACCCAAGGCCAAGAATCGCTAACCAAGGGTGGGGGCGTCAGCCCAATAGTACTATCAATGCCTCTCCATCGGCTCCATCCAGGAGTTAAACAGGTGTTAAAGAATATAGCGCATAGAATGAGTTTAACACATTAAGGCACATATCGTAATAAAACTACACATCATATTCAAAAAGTATAGCGTAACATATGAGTATAATGGTTTTTAGTACTTGTAAAAGTGAAAGCAAGTAGTTTGAGCATGTATCTCCCCCAAAGAGTTAAAACAAGTATTAAGAGAGTAAGAGAGGGGCTATGACTCACCTGATAGAACTGATATGATAATGGCAAAAGTGGGTACACTGAAATGAGGCTCGGACTCTAACCGCTACCTAATATGAATGATGTGACTTAGATCATGAAATGATGTTGTGTATGCATTTTATGAAATTAATATCACCCGTGCACGTTTGTTTGTGAGTTTGAAATAAAATAACGTTACTAGATATTCTTTAGCAATAGTCTGAAATATAACATTTTTGGACTTTTAGCAAGTGTGTATCGTTACCACGATATGAATGTTTCAGTAATATTTATTTTGAAAAGTCTTTGACTCGACTAAAGTATGTAATTAAAATACTACAACTTCCATTCATGTCATTTTATCCAAACCTGCACCCAAGGTGCCTAAAATCCATTTCTAAGAATAAAATCATGTTACTATTCTCTATTAGAAAGCTGTCAAAATAACAGTTTTCGTCATTAACTTCAGTAGGTCATAAATTCTTCGTTATAGCTCGGTTTTAAAAGTTCTACCTATCCCCGGGATGGTATTTAAGCATACTAACATATTTTGAAGTATCGGGGGCTCGGTTTATTTATCTCTTAAAGCTTGGTTTTACTATGGTGAAAATCTGGACAACACACTATTAATTTCTGAAAATGATTTAGAAATATTCATACCTCTTTCGTTATAAACCCGTTTATACCCTTTCAAACGACCAGGTTCTTGTTATAAAATCTATTTTCTATTTTTTTGAGAAAATTTTGTAAAATAATATATTTTTCTGAAAATTAGTAATTTGGGCAGCGCTTCCGCGCACTTTTCAGAAATCAATTTTCTAAACTAATCCGTTTGTAATAACAACACAAAACTAACCTATATTCCTCCACCAATTTCTTCCATAATTTTTATAGACTCAAAATGATCATATTCTCATCCAATAATTTTGTAGTTAACCATAAAAATTCACAAACATGCTTATAGGTGATATATGTGGAATAACGAGTTTAAATGTAATTTAAACTTAAGAAATGCATAATTAAGTATAATGAACACATAATACACCAAATGAAAAGTATAGAAATTTATTTCATACTTACTTGATATTAGAAGGTTTTTGAAAGATTTTGAACAATATATCCCCAATGATTCCTCCAAAACGATTTGTGGTTAGTTATTAGCTCGTGAATGATCGAAAAGCACTTGAAATTGATGAAAAACGAATCTTCCTTTTCTTCTTTAAGATGGATCGACCACAAGATGAGAGCAAAGAGAGTTTTCTAGTAAAAATTGCAAGTATCAAAATGTGTGCTAGTGATTTTCTATATATAGTGGAAATAATGGCGTTTTTGTAAATAAATGAAAGGGTATTTTGGTAATTTGCTTGATTTTTGAAAATATCTAGATATTTAGGTTAGATATACATTAGAAGTATTAGGTATATTGTTCATGCATAAAAATCGTGTAAAAGCTTTATAGTTGTAAATGTTAATTTACGTGAAAATGGAAAATAATGAAAACATGATGAATAGTAACTCGTGAATAGTAATTTTCGGGAAAAAGTTCGAGTTTAAATACTGACGCAAAATATGATGAATAGGAAAATGAATAGTGATTGTGAATAGTGAAATCCAGAGGATGAATAAAGTTTAAGGTTAAATAAAGGCCTAAAATCTGAGTTGTCACATTGTGGTATATCTGCGGCCCAATTAAAGGCTGCTGCCATCCATGATATTAATGTTGGATAGGTCGTTTTTTCTTTAAGAGGTGATTTGCACACTCCCATAAATGATTGGGACACTCTAAATTAGAGTGTCTTGCCATTTATACCCTCACATTACTTTTACTTATTTTTATTCTGCGAGGGTATAAATGGCAATACACTCTAATTTGGAGTGTCTCAATCATCTATGAGAGTGTGCAAATCACCTCCCTTTTTCTTTGTTTAGCATAAAGATTGATGTATTTTAGTTTATGCTTGTTTTTGTTTTTGTTTTTGTTTTTGTTTTTATTTTGGTTTTCTAGTTGTGTGTAAATATGTGATCATTTATTGCATGCCATGAATGATTTAATGGTTATTCAAGCGGCTGCTTGATATTAATGTGGTATCTCAGGCACATTCCATTTTACTTAAATGTTTTTTTAGAGTAATATATTTTACCGGGTGGATGACCCTTTACCAAAAACAAAAACTTGCCAACAACCGAAACTACTTATTTTCATTTTATATCTAAACTTGCCAACAACCTAAACTACTTATTTTCCGTATGTTTAACATATCTACCATGATTGTGATATCACTCATTAATCCTATATATGTGAAAAACTAGAGTTTTTATAAACAAACATGACTGATCATTTGATGTTATTTTATTTAATATCCGTTTTGCTATAATTTTCGTATGTTGTTTTTTTGATAGTTTCTCGTTACAAATTTTAGAAATGCTATATAAATCGTATGTGTTCCGTGATATAGATATATTCGTGATACAAATCGTGAAATATTCTTATTTTAGTTCTATGTATTTAATTTGATTTGAAGAAAGCAAAGAAGAACTAATCTTCAACGATATCACCTTATCCTCTTTTAATTGGATTACTAAGAGGATCAAGAAAATGTGTCTAAATTGGATGGAGTGACTTTATAACTCATGTAACACTCAATCTTCGTAGTTGTAATCGTCCCTAGCATTTTTTTTTTTTTTTTTTTTTTTATTATTTTTTTTTAATCCAACTGCCATTTCAAGAAAGTAGGGGTGTCCAAAAGAACCGAGGAACCAAAAGAACCGAGGAACCGTACCGGAACCGGACCGTATATTAGAACCATGGTACGGTTCTTGGTTCCTAAAATTCCAAAATTTCGGTTCTCGGGACGGTTCGGGTCGGAACCGTCCGGTTCCGGTTCTTTCCCAAAAGAACCGAACACTTTGAAAATATGAAATTTTATAGGGTTTATTTTGGACATTATATAATGTTTATAGCCTTTTAAGAAAATATAAAAAACCCTAATCATTATTAAGCTGTAACATAAAAAATTTAAAACTTAAAAACATATAATCAAAATAAAACCCTAACTTTTAATCAATTCAAATATCATCATCAGTAGCATTCATCAACATGAAAGTAAGTTTATCTCGAAATCACTATCGTAAGTTTATCTCGAATATGTAGTAAACGAGTATTTGTATTTTTGTGTGTATTTGTATTTTTATAGCATTATTAGCATGTCTTTATGAATGATCAACGATGAAAAAAATAAATTATTTAAACACTTCGGTTCTTGTGGGAAAGTACCGAAATTCCCGTACCGGAACCGAGTACCGTACCGGAACCGTACCGAAGAACTTGGGACGGTTCTTGGTTCCACTTTTTTCATATTTTCGGTTCTCGGTTCTTTCGGGACGGTTCCGGTTCGGGACGGTTCCAGTACCGTGGACACCCCTACAAGAGAGTATTCAATTTGATAAATTCATGCTTTTCCTTCGTTATTCTTTTTCAACCCGCTCTTTACATATTTATCCCCCTTATTAACACTAGCAGGGTACCCGCACGTTTCGGCGGCGGGTAACTTGAAATAAAATTTTTCGATGAATCATGTATTTTAGTTTATTATGTTATTTTTGACATTAAATTTATGGATATCAAAAATTTCATGTGATGTATTTCAACTCCTTAACTCATGAATTTATTTCGTCGTCTTTTTTAAAGCGATTTATATAACATAAGTCCGTTTGGCCCGTACTCGTTCGGGCTCGAGTCCCTTTGGCCCGTTGCATGTTCGGGCTTGAATATTTGTATAATGTGCTATATTATTTGTATTAGTGACATTTAATGCAGAAATTGTGTTTAAGTTTGTTGTACAAAATGCTTGATAATTTGTATTTCTTATGTAAGCGGTCTTTTAATAATTGCATTAATTGTATTTATTAACCAGTTAACTTATGAATGTAATTGTGCAAAAGTAAATTGTACCTTTTGCTTTAGAATTTGTATTCATTTAAAAACCTGCACCACATTAATTGTACATTTAAAACTAAAATAAAAAGTGTTTTTGGGTTTTAAAGTGTTGTACCCTTTTATTTTAAAAGTTGTACGTCTTAGTTTTAAGAGAAAGAGAGAGTGCTTTGTGTATTATATGTAGTATAGATAATTCCTCTCGCCTCTATTTTTCACTTATTTTAATGTTTTTTTTCTTTTTCTTTTTTTTTTAACAACGATTTTATTAACGAGCCTAGCAAAGAGCTAAAACTCAACAAAAAGAAACAATTACATAAGAGCTGTCAAAGGACTTTTATAACCTATCTAGATTTCTCTTTGCTCTAGCATTACACCAAACCTAAGAATGATAAACAATAAGATCAAATAAGCACGCCTTTGTAGGAGCTACAGAAAATTACGATAGCTCCAAATAATCCACCATGAAACGAGCATCGAACGTTCCAAGTAGTCTTTCACTTCCTTCATTAACTTCAGTTCTTCAAGCCAAGTTAACCAATCTTGGTACGTAGAAAATTCGATAGTTGAAAGTGTTAGTCGTGTATTGTATGGATAAGTATCACATTTGTGTTAGTCACAATTAGTTGTACATTAGTGGATGATGACAAACCAATTAGTTAGCTTGATTAGTGGGTGATTGATGTTTACCCAAAATAAGTCATGTGTTGCGCCTATATGTATCCTACCATTTATGAGTAATAGGCAATCAAAATCATTCATTCATATATCATAAACATTCTCTGACAAGAAGCCCCCACCACACTAGAAACCTACAGACAACAGCAGAAGCATCCGAACATGAAAAGAAAAGATGGTTTGTAGTTTCGACCCCTACATGACAAACCGGGCAAACAATAGGTGGCATATCTAACCCGCTCAAAGACATATTAAACTTTGTCGGAAGCTTATTTAAAGCTATACGCCAAGCCAAAATATTAACTTTTATAGGAACTAGATTTACTCATCTAGTAGGCAACCCTCCACCAACATAACCCCTCATCTATGAATCACCTATTCGAAGTAACTGAGAAAGAACCTTCGCCATCTAGACTCCACGTCCAGCTGTCTTGATCATGAGAAAATTTGAAATTCCTTATCTTGTTGGTTAACTCTTCCATTTACATACCTTCTACACCCCCTAGGAGTTCTCCTAATACCATAAAGCAAACCAGTTTGAACTTTAAGACGAACTATAGCCTCTGTATTCTCCTCTAGAGCAAACAGAGGATATTTCACTTTCAAAACACCGTCTCCCAACCAAAATAAGGAATCATTTCCATTCCCCACCTTCTTATTCAAACACGAATACAAATCCACACCTCTTTCTTTTAGATGAAACATGCTACGAATACAATCAAGCCAAGTAGACGACTTACCCACACAAATGTCCCAATCCAAGTTACCACTAGACCCATGAATAGCCTTAACTACCGATACCACATAGCTTTAGGTTGAGTCTTGAACCTCCAAATCCAATTAAAAAGTAAAGCACAATTCATAGCAAAAAAACTGGACATACCTAAACATCCAATATCTTACTTGCTACAACTCTGTCCCAACTAAACCATGTTGTCATGATCACCAGGAACCGTAATTCGAAGAAACCTACTTCTATATGATTCAAGACGTTTAAGGACTCTCAAGTCTCATCGGAACTAATGGTGCTCAAAACCGCTTTGGTAAGAGTAAATCTACCACCAATTGAAAGTGTATTCGCCTTCCATTTGGACATTCTTCTCACCACTTTATCAATAATCAAATCCCAAGAATGAATACGAGGCATTCTACTACCCACCATCACCCCGAGATATTTGAAAGGAGGTTTAGAAGCATCACATCCAATCCATGTCGCGCCTCTAGAAAACTCGTCAACTTAACACCACCGACTCCCATAATGTTTAATCAATATTTATAACATCATCGTTTGAAATGTTTTTAAATTACTCTTTTACTCAATTTAAAATGCTAAAATTCTTTAATGTCCATAATTTTATGTTCTTTGTAATTTGTAACTTTTAGCAAACACGTATTTATGATCTTAAGAATGAGCGCATTGTTTTGTAAATCATTTACTTTTCTTAGTGTTTATATTTATTTTGTATACTCTATTGAGGTGTGAGAAAATTTCAATGATTTTCGACAACATTTTTCTAAAATGTTAATAAATAATACTTGTCACTTTTTCATTTAATTTCTAGTAGTTTCTTGCTTTTTAAGATTTAAACCAAATTGATTACTTTTCTTTAATCTTCTTCTATTTTTCTTAACTAGAAAATTATAAGGATATAACCCGTTAGTGGTTGTCCAATTTTGACTCATAGATAAGGGATTTACAACCACTAGATAACGGTGATACGTAAACAACTTTTTGGGAAGGGAGATGATATACACGTGTGTGCACACCATCAATATGCATATAATGTTGTATCACGTAAATTAGTAAATCACTGACATGATCTTGGGATGTGCGCATAACTTATTAGATGTGCATATCAACTCCCTTTTTCTGAAAATGTAAGAAGTAATATGTGTTTATGAACAAAATAACCCGTGTCTAGTATTTTTTTTTTTTTTTTCTAAATAAAAAGCTTCGTCCAACTTTTGCTTGGCAAAACCTCTGCAATGTGTCGCTGTGAGTACTTCAAAATTTTGTACGACGCTTCATTTTATACTAATGAATGCTTCATTTTATACTAATGAAGAATGGCGGTGTTTAGTGTGTGTTTGGTAAAAATAGCAGTGATGAGTAATTATATATTTTTATAAAAACGTTTGGTAACGTAGTTGTAGTTGTAATTGTAATTATAATGTGTAAAATAGCTCTTATATGCTTATCGCTCCTAAATGCTACTTCAGTGAGCGTTGGAAAAATAGCATTCTGAGAGCGTTAAAAAAGAAGCATTCTTAAAAAATATGTAAAGCTACTTGATGTTTGCCAAGCGAACATTAAAGATAACAATGCTCCCCGCTCACCATTTTTAAATGCTTTTAAACGATTTACGCCAAATACACCTATGGCTTTAGGGTAATTTGGTATGACATAAAATCTTAAGTGAATAAACTCAATATTGTCATAGGTTTGACATAAATTATGTTTTATATGTTTTGCTACTTTTATACTCAATCGTTCAGAAAAAATTGTTAAACCAAAGAGAATCATGTCATTCAACTAATAATTACCATAACAAATAATAATCAAAAAACGAAACAAGAGGAGAATATATATGAGTACTAATTATTTTATGACAAATAATAAAATGACCTTAAGAACTTAGTCTAAGAGCCTAAGGCAGAGGCTAAATATTCTAGGAAGCTAAAAGCAGACTGATGAATGATGATAAGTGAGTTTAACCCAAGTATCAGCATAATAATGGAACGCAAATTTGTAAATGCATGTACATCATTAATGACCTTACCAAAATTGTGTGTATATATATATGCATGATTGGTACATACTACGAATGCAATAATGGAAGTTCAAGCTCGTGTTTTCTTAGCACCGGTGTCTTCAAGTAACCCACTCAGCAACAACTTGTTACATGTAAGGGTCAAATCACCGTCACGCACCATCAAGAGGCATCACTACATATTTGCTTCCCACCCCTCATACAATGCCCCAAAACGGGAGAAAGATGCAAAAAAGCGTGTCGTAATTACTGGTATGGGTCTTGTTTCCGCGTTTGGAACTGACGTTGATACATTTTACGCCAGACTGTTGGATGGAGAGAGTGGAATCAGTTTAATAGATCGCTTTGATACATCAGAACTAACTACTAAATTTGGTGGTCAAATTCGTGGGTTTGAATCAGTTGGGTATATTGATGGCAAATATGACAAGAGACTAGATGATTGTCAACGGTACTGCATTGTTGCGGGGAAGAAAGCACTTGAAGATGCTGCACTTGGTGGACAAGAACAACGCTCCAAGGTTTGTAAGTTAATCCTCTATATATCAGATTTAATTAGATGCATCACTTTCATCATTTTGGTCAACATGTGTAGATCAATATGGAGCGAGCTGGCGTGCTTGTTGGCTCAGCAATGGGAGGTGGTACGATAATTACTAATGGTATGAAGGCTTTCATCACTCATGGGTATGGTAGTATCTCACCATTTGCTGCGCCATTTATGACAACAAATATGGGGCCTGCCTTTCTTGCAATGGATCTCGGATTTTCGGGACCAAACTACTCCATTTCTGCTTCCTGTGCAACATCCAATTATTGCTTATATGCTGCTGCGAATCATATACGTGAAGGGAAGGCTGATTTGATGATTGCTGGTGGAGTTGAATCTTCTGTTGCTCCCCTTGGATTGGGTGTTTTTGCTGCTTCTAAAGCATTGTCTCGTAGAAACGATGATCCCCAGACTGCTTCCAGGCCATGGGATAAAGATAGAGATGGATTCGTTATGGGTGAAGGTGCTGGTGTTTTGGTAACTTCTTAAACCACATTATACTCCAATTTTTACCCAACATAAATTTTTGTATAATGCTTTAGCTTTTCAAAAAAAATATAAACAAAAGTATATTATATTTCTGTCAAAGGCAAACAATGCGGGTAGTAGTATTATTGTAAAGATTTTTTTTTTTTTATTTTTTTTTTTTTGGCAGGTGATGGAGAGTTTAGAGCATGCAATGAAAAGGGATGCACAGATACTTGCCGAATACTTGGGAGGTGCCATAAATTCTGATGCTTATCATATAATGACTCCACGACCAGACGGGCTGAACCTATCAGCTTGCATTCAGAGCTGCCTGGTGGATGCTAATGTGTCGGTAGAAGAAGTACTTCTCTTTTTTATCATTTAGTTTTAACTTAACCATGCTGAATTTAGGAGAAAATTCATAGATTATCTTTTACAACTAAACTTGTTGCAAGGTAAATTACATCAATGCACATGCCACTTCTACACCAGTTGGAGATCTGGCAGAGGTAAAGGCTCTGAAGAAGGTATTCACGAACATTGAGGGGATCAAAATGAACGCCACCAAGGTGAACTTCACAATGATTAGCCATAATCCACAAATTCTCTCTATGATCACAGTATTGAATCTATGTTCATTACTATGTTTAGTCTATGATAGGGCATTGTATGGGTGGAGCTGGAGGTCTAGAAGCCATTGCTACTATCAAAGGAATTCAAACTGGATGGTTGCATCCAACCATTAATCAATTTGTACGTCGTAATTCCTACATTTGTGCTATTTCGCTCTTCCTCATAATAAATATTCTACAAATCTCACGTTTTCTCATTGCAACAAAACGTAGAATCCTGAACCAGCTGTAGATTTCGACACTGTTGCAAATCAAAAGCAACAACATGAAGTCACCGTTGGTGAGTTTGTTACCCTTTCATTATTCCCACGTTTGGTGCCCATACTTTGTTAGATTAATTATATCATCTTGTATGCAGCCATTTCAACTTCATTTGGTATCGGTGGCCACAATTCTGTTGTTGCATTCTCGGCATTCAAACCTTGATGTGAACATTCAGAATTTATCATCTATCCATAAAACAATCTCATGTCGGTTTCAGATTTATACACATGTTCAATGTACACTTGTTTGTTGGAGAGAGAACGGGTAATAGACTCGCCTCAAGTTTTGAGCCAAGTCAAAAATTCCCAAAAATAAACGTGTCTTACGTTACGTTATTTAGGTAAGTTGTGTTATAGAAATTTAGCAACTCGATCAAAGAAGTACAACTTACCATTATTTGTAATTATACTATAGACCCGTGGGTTTCGCGGCCGGCTTTTAAAATATGTTTTATTAACAGCAATCTATAAAAATATTGCCATACACGTGGGTGTATATAGTTCTAATCATTCAATGGATAAGGTCACCGTGACTAAATTTAGATAACAGTGTGCATAGAAAAGAAGTCGGGTAAATTTCCGCAATTAATGTGCTCTAACTAGGGGTGGAAACGAGCCGAGCCGTTCGTGAAAAGCTCAGGATCAGATCGGTTAAAAGCTCGAACAAGCTGAGCCTAAACGAGCTCGAGCCCGAGCTCGAACCTAATTTTGAGCTCATTTAATAATCAAGCTCGAGCCCGAGCTCTATACAAAAATCTCGAGTAGGCTCGCGAGCCTAAATGAGCCCTAGAAATATATATGCATATATATTGTTTATATGTATAAACTCTCTTAAAAGTACTAAACGAGCTCGAGCCTTATGTAATTAACAAGCCGAGCTCTATTTGAACTTTGTTTTCTTTAAAACTTCATATCAATTAGTCGAGCTCGAGCTTGTGAAAGTTTTCACGAGCCGAGCTCGAGCTCAAAATATAAGGCTCGAAATGAGCTCGAGCCCGAGCTTGAGCTTTGTATATGTAAACGAGCCGAGCTCGAGCTCTGGCAGGCTCGGGCTCGGCTCGACTCGTTTTCACCCCTAGCTCTAACTAATACTTTATACTAAAAATGACCTTTACGCCCAATTGATTTGCTTTTTTGACCTTATATTAGAAAGTTCCAAAACTAGCCTTTGGGCGACCAGGCAACTCTAGCGTAGCCAACCATGGGACACCAAATGCCCCAAGTTGCCCAAAAAAATACACAAGTTGCCCACAAAATATAAAAGTTTCCCAAAATTTCGCACACTTGGCGTCCCATGGTTGGCTATAATAGAGTTGCCCGGTTGCCTAAAGGCTAATTTCGGAACTTTCTAATCTAAGGTCAAAAAAGCAAATCAATTGGACGCCAAGGTCATTTTTTAAATTATCCCATGAAAAAAGGTAACTCAAAAGAAGATGCCACATGCCAGATTGGTGAGATATGTTACAATGTGCTGAGTAAGAGAGTTTGAGATATGTTCCAATGTGCTTGAGTAAGAGAATTAGGTTTTGAAATATATTAATATTTGCAGACGCTTCCATAGCTGCTAGTATAGTTGTGGAAAACAATGGTGTCCACTAACCTCTAAACCCACACACTATTTCTATTAAGATCATGGGCAATTGTAAACTTTATAACACGCTGACTTTTGTATGTAAGCTACAACTACATTTTGCTATACTCCTGCTTAAGATATTTTAAATCATTAATAACAATTATATTAATTATACTCTGCAAACTGGACATACTTCAGTAGGGAAGCATTAAAGCATGAAGAGTTAAATAATATCAACAAAAAACGAAGAGTCAAATTAACAAAAAAGAAAAGTATGATTACTAATCGTGTTTTGTTGTGTGGGTCTAAGCATGAACAGTTAAATCATGAAAGAGGGCACCATTCTTTTTAGGGTTGCTGAGAATTTCAGAGCTCTTATTAAGCATTTCATTTTCTACTAATAGACCAGCATGCATAACAGTTATAAACCTCGTGAGGCATGTATATGTGTGTGACATTTAATCCTATTTCTCTATGAATTTTCGCGTACATGCTATTAAGAAGGAGTTCAACATGTAAATGATTTACAAGAAGATATTAGAATACATTAAAAGGTATTAGTCGTGTTTACAAGCAAAAAATGTTTCTCCAATTAGAGTTACAGATAAAGTCATAAAACTTTTTCGTTTAACATCGATAAAAAAAAACTACATCCATAACAATAAATGTACAGTTTTGAAATATTAGACCCATTTGACCTGTTTCCATTCCAGTGAAAATACTGAGGATTCGTCACATACCATCAAGTTGTTGTAGGGCTGAATTCCAAAGATAGGAAAACGAAGCTGCCATATATCATCCCTAAATGTACTCAAACCTCAAGTCCTATTCGTTCAGTATATTCTCGTCTTTTTTTCTGCAAGCAACCCCAATTAAATAATCATTAATAAAAACCGACAAACTCGTAAAAAACATAATACAACTAAATACAGTAGAAGTGAAATCACAATTGTGTTTCCTTTTTTCCAATGGTAAAACATATTATATTAATACAATGAAACATTGAAGCTTCAGTTAAGCAAAAACAACATACCCTCCATATAGATGTTANTTAAATCATTAATAACAATTATATTAATTATACTCTGCAAACTGGACATACTTCAGTAGGGAAGCATTAAAGCATGAAGAGTTAAATAATATCAACAAAAAACGAAGAGTCAAATTAACAAAAAAGAAAAGTATGATTACTAATCGTGTTTTGTTGTGTGGGTCTAAGCATGAACAGTTAAATCATGAAAGAGGGCACCATTCTTTTTAGGGTTGCTGAGAATTTCAGAGCTCTTATTAAGCATTTCATTTTCTACTAATAGACCAGCATGCATAACAGTTATAAACCTCGTGAGGCATGTATATGTGTGTGACATTTAATCCTATTTCTCTATGAATTTTCGCGTACATGCTATTAAGAAGGAGTTCAACATGTAAATGATTTACAAGAAGATATTAGAATACATTAAAAGGTATTAGTCGTGTTTACAAGCAAAAAATGTTTCTCCAATTAGAGTTACAGATAAAGTCATAAAACTTTTTCGTTTAACATCGATAAAAAAAAACTACATCCATAACAATAAATGTACAGTTTTGAAATATTAGACCCATTTGACCTGTTTCCATTCCAGTGAAAATACTGAGGATTCGTCACATACCATCAAGTTGTTGTAGGGCTGAATTCCAAAGATAGGAAAACGAAGCTGCCATATATCATCCCTAAATGTACTCAAACCTCAAGTCCTATTCGTTCAGTATATTCTCGTCTTTTTTTCTGCAAGCAACCCCAATTAAATAATCATTAATAAAAACCGACAAACTCGTAAAAAACATAATACAACTAAATACAGTAGAAGTGAAATCACAATTGTGTTTCCTTTTTTCCAATGGTAAAACATATTATATTAATACAATGAAACATTGAAGCTTCAGTTAAGCAAAAACAACATACCCTCCATATAGATGTTACTTAAATCGACTCTTAAGCATACATATTTAAATGATACAACAACTCAAAAATTTGGTCCCCATTGTCTCATGGGACAGTAAGCGTTAGTGTCATACATTCTAGCCATTTGGGGTGTTTGTTGCATGTAAGCAAATGGTGGACAAATTCCCAAGGCATGAAGTATTGTTGTTGATTGTTGTTCCAAGGCATAGGATAGAAGTTTTGTTGAGTTGGAACATTAGGTATTCTCCTAGGTTGAGGTGTTTTGGATCTAGATTGATTATATTATGGCCCATTAGTGAATTGGTTTATTATTGTATTTAGGCCCATTATAGTGTTATTTATACACATGATTGTACCACATATTGATCAATGAATAACAACCGATTACAAAGTGAGTATTGTCTATCTCTCATCTAATCCTGTGCAGCATCAACGGACAAAGCATATCGAGATTGACATTCACTTTGTTCGGGATTTGGTAGCTACTGGTCATGTTCGTATTCTTCATGTTCCGTCTCGTTATTAGTATGCCGATACCTTCACCAAGGGCTTACCTACAGCTTTGTTTGATGAGTTTCGCTCTAGCTTGAGTGTCCGTCCCTCTCCCGCTCAAACTGAGAGGGGTTGTTAGAGGATTATATTATGGCCCATTAGTGTATTGGTTTATTATTGTATTTAGGCCCATTATAGTGTTATTTTACATGATTGTACCACATATTGATCGATGAATAACAACCGATTATAGATTCATCTTTTATTAACCCTAAACCATTCTTAATGAAGGTCAAGAGGTTGTGTGATTTTGTTCTCATTAGTATTAGATGACGTTTTCCTATTTACTACAACGAAATCGGTTATAGAAGAAGTGTTAGATACGTGTCCATTGCTTACATTACTCACAGTTGGACAAGTTAAATTATGGACTAGCTCATACTTAGGTTTGAGGGCTTTACGACGCATTTCAAACAGTTATGTTGACTTTTTGCACTCTGGCAGATCCGCCGATCTGTATAATATGGATCCATCCATTGTCAATGTGGTTCCGCGGGGTGTCAAAAGTGCAGAACTGGATTTTACAAAATTTACATTTTGGTTCCACTTGTTGACATTTCATTAGCGTTAAAGCCTAGACCCATTTTATCGTTAGCTGTCTTTCCTACAATCAATTTATCCTTTAACGTGTGGGTGCTTGATGTGCGTTTTGTTAGTGCAAGTTTTAAATTTATAAAGGTGAATTACCGGATCTAGAAACAACACATACGAGCAAGTGTACTCATCCGTTATAGCAAGATATGATGGTAAGTCGGGATCGTTCGCAGGGATTTGTGAGTGAATCAAAATATTAGTCTTAAAAGTAAATCTCTAAACGTAAGCAAATAAGATAATAAGCAAATTCAATAATTTAAAAACTACACTTGTTTAGACTAGTTTTGTACTCAATGACACACATGATTGTGATAACTTTTGATAACATGTTGGTTGTGATAATTAGATGGTGGTCTAATCTATTGTTTCTACAAGTTAAACCTTCGTCAAGATTTTAGTTCATAAAAACAAGCTTT
The DNA here is from genome assembly GCA_014162995.1 of Artemisia annua. Taxonomy (NCBI): domain Eukaryota; kingdom Viridiplantae; phylum Streptophyta; class Magnoliopsida; order Asterales; family Asteraceae; genus Artemisia; species Artemisia annua. The sequence continues at coordinate 22,209 of LBNU01000880.1, read as the reverse complement.
AAGTGTAAACCAATCAATTCAAGATCAATCCAAGGTTCATAAGGTATGGTTATCTTAAACACAAGAATAAACTCTTATTATAAATCAAATACTCTTAGGAAATGGTCATTACAAAAGGTAACTCATTCATAGACAAACAAGTTACAATTGTTTATAAACATCTAAACTTTCGTCCAATTAAAGGTTTACAAACAATCCGATTTGATGTTATAAAAGCATTCTCATTACAATCATACTTCTTGTTTCTTTGTTTAGTCAAGAATAATTATGGTGAAAAACAATCATTCATAGACAAATGATTATAACTAGTTGAATAATAACAAATCTTTCGACCCTTGAAACTATTATCAATTAGTTAACCTTGACTCAACAAATGTCACTATGAAACTTAAGGTACAATTGGTTCTTAGGATTGACTTGAAATTGAATTAAAACATGTTATCACAATCATAACTATCACTAAGCATAAAACATCATCAAAACAAGTGTAAAAAGGTTACTAGCTACTCATAGCAAACATGCAAATAAACTCAGAATATTTAACATAAGAATCCATGGTTTTAAGTCTTACAATGCTTTGAAATTGATAACAAATGACAAGGTATTGATAACCTAAGTATTGGTGATGATTTCTTGAGATTTTGGCCTCCAAATGTTGCTTCTTTGGTTCTCCAAATGTTCCTGGTTCTTTCTGCACGAATTTTGCCTTCTTTGAGAGCTTGATGATGATAATAATTGAGAGTAATGATGAGAGTAATTGTTCTCTTGAATTGTGTCTTGAATGGTGTACTCTAGAGGTCCTTTTAGGCTTGTCAAATACTCCTAGCAATCAATAGGATCATAAATGCTAGAACTTGGACAACAAGACACTAAGAAGAGCCTAGAACTTTGAGACAAAAGACCAAGATTCGTGCACAAAAAGTTATAATATTTCAGCAGAAATGTCCATCCGATCGGTTGCGGGTTGCTACCGATCGGATGGGAGTGGTAATAATGGCTATCCGGTCGGTTGTATTCCAACCGATCGGATGGTAGGTTCTGGTTGATTTTGACTTTGACTTTTCTTGCGTATTCCTTCATGCACTCTCCACACTTGATTAACTCTGAACTTGGAACTTTGAAATGACAAAACTTAGGTTCTCCTTATGAAATACTTCACAGATTTGGACTTTGAGCTTGGGAATCTTCGTGTAATCGCATATACTTCATTTTCTTCACTTTTTCTTCGTTTTTCCTACATTTGGCTACATATGCTACAAAAACATACTTTGATACGATTTAGTGGCAAAAGCATATAAAAGTAACCAAATAACATGCATAAAAACACTAATAACGCTTCTAAAAACATGTTAACTTTGAGCGTTATCAAATCCCCCACACTTAAACTTTGCTTGTCCTCAAGCAAATCTAGAAGAAAACTAAATATCCACATGGTAAACAAAAGTGGTTTCTGAAAAATGTGATGAGAATCCTCCTTATACAAGTACAAGTTAGACCATCCTTGTTAAGCTTTTATAAAGGAAATAATTGAGATGTTTGACAATACCCAATGATTTTCTTGCTCGATTAACACTCCTAAAACACCTCACGAAAGAAGAATAAGATATAATTCACTCATAACACTCATATGGGGTAGCGTATATGATAAATCACACTCATTGCTCAGTCATGATCTAATTATTACCATAAGCTTGTACAAGAAACAAAACTACACCGCAATGGCGTAAGCACCAAGTCTACATATCAAAGAGGTCTTTTATTCGGGTTTAGGCTAAAAAGGGTTAATAAAACCTTCGTGCAAGTATCTTGTGTAAATCATAGTAGATCGCTGCCACGAATTCTCGCATCACCAAATAACGGATGGTCACTAAGGATAACCTTAGTTCGCTAGCACGTTTTCTAGATCCTCATGAACTCGGATGGTCACTACTTGTCAATACACTCAATAATTACACTAGGTTAAAGGGTATGGATAAGACATGGGATTATTGAAGGGTAAGTGATGTTTAAGAATATACAAACTAGTCCAAGTCGATGGATCGAGTGTTATTAGCTTTTCTTCCTTGAATCATAACCTCGTAGTCTTTGAGAACTTCATTCTTTCGCGATAAATGCTTTATTTCATAGCTCATTGGCTATACATAACACTTTACATATCAAACTTAAAACTTTTTTTTTCTTTTTTTTTTGCAAATAAGCTCACTATATACATAACACTTGGAAACATTCGTCATCATACATATTGTGATGACTAAACTTTACTTGCTTCAATCGCTGATTCTTGAATTTCCACTTTCTCCATTCTTTCTTTATGATTCATAACATACTTCTTCATAAAGCTAACAACTCACCAAGACTTGACTAAGGGTAAGGCTAGGCTAAAAAGTGTAAAATCTTTTTGTATTTTTATGGTTTTAACAAAAGAAAATGAAAAGGCTCAGAAGGTGTAACTAGGGGTATCTAGCGTTAAAGATGAACGCTAACAAAAGGGTTCAAGATTGGAAATTAACTAATCAATGTGACTAGCTAACAATCAATAAGGAAGGCTATTTGGTTAAAATCCTAAGGTTGCCTCTTATCATGTATGTATTCTTATATTACAAAAGTGTAATCTCACAACGGTCTCGTAATGATTTACAAGTACAAGTTCTAGAATAAATAAAATCACCGGCACACTCATAACAAAAGATTCGAGCACAAAAGATGTAAGCTCGTTATGAACAGGCTAAAATCCTCACAATTTGGTGGAAAGGGTTATAATGTGTGCTAGCAAATGTTATCGATCCAAAAGTGGACTGCAATATTAATCGGGACACATCTCAATTCTTTCAAAATTACTGATTTTTCCAGTGGATAAATCCAGTTATTCTAATAAATTATTCCTAAAAGTGTGAAAACAACTAGATTATAAGGACAAACAAAATTTAAAAATTAGCTCGATATAACAATTAATTTCTTATTTACCTACTCACCCCCCCACACTTAAGTTAAGCATTGTCCTCAATGTGATAAACGAACTTAAAAAGTATGAAAGTAGGGAAATGAGAAAATAAACCATAATATCAGCTTTTATTCTTCTGTCCAATCGTCTATTTCCTTGAAATCAATACCTGCATTATTAAAAAAAACAAAAACAAACAAACAAAAAGCATTGCATTTTATTAAAAAAATGGCACACCCCCACACTTTAAGTTTAACCAAGTGGTAAAACTTTGGGTTGTAGACACTGAAAATTAAAACATTTAAAATAAACACACGGGTTGCCTCCCGAGAAGCGCTTGTTTTATTAACGAGTCCTCAGCCAGACTCAAACTGCGAACAATTTATGTAGGTGTAGTGTTATGCTTCCTCTTAGGTATATACACCACATTTCCTATCACAATTCCCTCCCCCGTTTCATCTATATTTTCCAATGCAACTTTTTCCCACGCTCTAGGAAGAGCATCATAGATAAAACCAGTATTGTGTACCCAAGGAACCATGTCATTGTGTGGAGCCATGAATGTGATAGCTTCATATTCAGATTCGAATGGAATTTCTTCATTAGAAATCAAGTTTAATTGCTCTTTATCATAATAGAGTTTAATCCGATGCCCATTTACAATGAAACTTCCACCTTGTTTGTCATAAAGTTCAACATAACCTGATGGAAATCCATGTTTCACTACATATGGTCCGAACCATTTTGGCTTGAGTTTCGGAGCTTTAAACTTATATTTCATGTTGAAGAGTAGAACCTTATCTCCAGCTTTGAATTGTTTTTGAATTCTTAGCTTTCTATCGTGGTAAGCTTTGGTTATTGCTTTGTATAGCTTAGAGTTTTCATAGGCTTGAAGTCTTAACTCATCGAGTTCATGCAGTTGCAAAAATCTCTTTTCTCCAGCTATTTTCAGATCAGGATTACAGCTTCTCAATGCCCAATAAGCACGGTGTTCAAATTCGAAAGGCAAATGACATGTTTTCCCATACAAAAGTCTGTACGGTGTTGTACCAATTGGTGTTTTATAAGCCGTACGAAATGCCCATAGAGCGTCGTCTAATTTCCTTGACCATACGGCAGGATTGTCCTTAACCATTTTTTCAAGTATTCTTTTTATAGCTCTATTTGTATTTTCAACTTGACCACTAGTTTGTGGGTGATAATCTGTAGCAAAACGATGATGAACTCCATATCGTTTCATTATTTTCTCCATTTGTTTATTGCAGAAATAAGATCCTCTATCGCTTATTAAAGCTTTAGGAATTCCATAGCGAGCGAAAAGCTTTTTGAGAAAGTTAACAACAACTCGTGAATCGTTAGTAGGAAGAGCTTCAGCTTCTACCCATTTTGAAACATAATCGATTGCAACGAGGATATATTCGTATTTGTGTGATTTAGGGAAGGGTCCCATAAAATCAATTCCCCAAACATTGAATATTTCGCAGACTTGAATGCTCTTTTGAGGCATTTCATCTCTACGAGAAAGGTTACCGGACTTTTGGCACGCATCGCAGTTTTGAACGAGAGTATATGCTTCTTTGAAAATTGTGGGCCAATAAAATCCAGCATCAAAAGCTTTTTTAGCTGTAGTGGAAGGACCATAATGTCCCCCAGTTGGGCCATGATGACATTCATCAAGAATTTTTCTTGTTTCGGTACCGAAACACATCTTCGGATCATTCCATCCTTGCACATTTTGGAAAGATAAGGTTTCTCCCAATAGTAGTGTTGTAGTTCCGAAAAGAACTTACTACGTTGGTAGTGACTCATCCTTTTTTTGAGAATATCTCCTGCAAGATAATTTGCGTAATCTGCAAACCATGGTACTTCTTCATTATAGATGTTTCAAGCATGTATTGAAATATTGCTATCATACACCTTTGAAAGGTAGCAGGTGCATTACATAGACCAAAGGGCATACGCCGATAAGCGTAGGTTCCAAAAGGACATGTAAATGTGGTTTTCTCTTGATCGGCTGGATCGATAGGAATTTGGAAATATCCCGAAAAACCATCAAGGAAGCAAAAGTATTTGTTCCCTGCTAATCTTTCGAGCATCTGATCCATGAATGGTAGAGGAAAATGATCTTTCCTAGTGGCTTTGTTAAGTTTTCTGTAATCAATACATACTCGCCATCCAGTGATAGTTCTAGTAGGAACTAATTCATTCCTTTCGTTGGTTACTACGGTCATTCCTCCTTTCTTCGGAAAACAATGAACTGGACTCACCCATGGACTATCCTCGATAGGATAAATAATTCCTGCGTCAAGAAGTTTTATGATTTCCTTCTTAACCACTTTTTTTCATATTTGGGTTGAGTCGACGTTGTCTTTCTACAACAGGTTTAGTACCTTCTTCACAATTGATTTTGTGTTTGCAAAAATCTGGGCTAATTCCTGGAATGTCAGAAGTTTTCCACGCAAAAGCGCGTTTATGCTTCTTAAGAACAGAAACTAGTATTTCTTTTTGATTTGTTTCTAGTAACGATGATATGACTACTGGAAGGAGTGAATTTCCTTCTAAGTAGGCGTATTCGAGATTATTGGGAAGAGGTTTGAGTTCCAAATCAGTGGGTGGTTCTTCTAGAGAAGATTTGATTTTCATTTGATCTTTTTCAGTGATATCCTCAAATTTCTCTTCTTTCTCCTCTTCTTCTTCTTCAAATTTTACTTCCATGAATTCCTCAAATTCTTTATCAGAATCTGTTTCACTGATCTTTTCAGAAGTAGTCATGAATGGTTTCGAATCGTCAAGTAATGCATCCAACTCTTCTTCAGTGACTTCATCAATTACATCGATGTTATAGCATGTGTCATCACTGGAATTTGGATATTTCATTGCTTTATCGATTAAGAAAGTGATTCGATCTTCTCCTACTCCAAGATTGAGTTCTCTGCCTTTGACTTTGATCATGGCATCAGCGGTGTTTAAGAAAGGTCTTCCTAAGATTAAGGGTACTCGACTATCTTCCTCCATTTCTAAAATGACAAAATCCACAGGAAAGACAAATTTACCAACTTGAACAAGCATATTTTCGGCAACCCCAACAGGATATTGGTATGTATGGTTGGCTAATCTTATACTCATTTTAGTAGGTTTCAATGTATTGATTGAAAGTTTAGAATACAACGAATAGGGCATCAAATTGATACTTGCACCTAGATCGGCTAAAGCATCGCATGTGATGTTATTTCCTAAAGTGCATGGTATGAGAAAACTTCCGGGATCTCCGAGTTTTGGTGGAATTTTGTTTTGAATGATAGCAGAGCATTCTTCATTGAGAACAGTAGCGGAAATTTGTTCCAACTTGTTTCGATTATTAAGAAGTTCTTTCAAAAATTTCCCATAATTGGGCATTCCAGCTAGAACATCAACGAGGGGTACGTTAATTCTAACTTCTTTGATCATCTCTATAAACTTCTTATTTCGCTCCTCTCTTTTCTCTTTTCTTAGGGCTTGTGGATATGGTATTTTTGGTGTGTAAGGTTTTATTGGTGGAACGGTATTTTCTTGGATTGGTGTTTCGGTTGGTTTTTCTTTAGCTACTTCTTCTTCAGCTTCTTCCTCTTCCTCATCTTGGTTGATAGGATTATCAATAGGAACAGGTGGTGGATCATATGATAGACCACTTCGAGTGAATACAGCATTGATATGCTCATTTCTGGTTTGTGGTGGACGATAATTCTTATCGTTAGATCCAGATGGTTTAGGATTGGATTGGGTGTTACTTGGTAATGTACCAGGAACTCGAGAAAAAAATTGATCAGAAAGTCTACCAAATTTTTGTTCAAGATCCTGGATAGAAGCTTGATGATTCTTCTGTCCTTGCTCAACTTTGGTTTTGAGATTGAAAAATTGAGTTTTCACAAACTCGTTTGTGGCTCTTTGATAGTTACGAAATCTCGCATCATTTTTTCGAAATCAGATTCTTCCTTTTTATCGGAATTTGATTGATTTGGATTGTCCATTCGGGGTTGAGAATCACGGTTGTTATCCCTTTGTTGGCGATCTTGCCAATTTCCAGAACTTCTTCCGTAATAATTACCACGAAAACCTCCTCCTCGATATCCTCCTTGGATATAATTGGCTTCCCCTTCGTTGGGTTTATTCATAGGTTGGTCATCACACTCGGATGATGTGTGATTTCCTCCACAATTATTACAGCCATTGATGCGAGGTAAACTAAGCGGTGAAGCTTGTAAACCACGGGTCGTAGTCCCAACGAGGGTTGAATGGATCTTAGTCGTTCAAAACCGTGAGTTATGTGATGTGAAGGGTTTAAAGATGATTTGTTTTGGGTTTTGTTTACTAAACGTTATTTAAAACTTAATTAAAGTAAAACGTGAGTAAAGAAACTAAAATGAACGAGAAAAGAAAACATAAACGTAAAAAGAAATAAAAGAAAGAAATAAAAGAAATAAAGATAAAGTAAATAAAAGAAATTAAAATGAAATACGAAATGTAAAATGTTTTTTGGTTTTTAAATTTAATTAATGAAAGTAAAGAAAAGAAAACGTTTAAAAGAAAATAAAATAAGTGAAAAGAAAAATAAGCTAAGTTAAAAAGATTAAAAGAAATTTCGGCAGAGTTTCGTTTAGGAATGAACCGAACAAAACTCCACTCGAAGAACGATGGAGAAAATAAAAGTCTAACTCGACTTGAAAAAGAAATAAGAAAAGAGGAATACAAGACACGACTCAAAATAAACTTAGACTAAAATTAAACTTGACTCAAATAAAAACAATACTCGCTATAGAAAGGTTTAAACTAAAACTCGCTAAGAGACTTGAAGACACAATACTCGCTACAAGTAAAAACATGCTTACTCGCTAGATATTTTAAAATCTATACTCGCTACACTTTTGGCTCCAAACTCGCTAACTACTTGAAGACCATACTCGCTAGGTCTTGATCCAAACTCGCTAAGAACATGGACCAAACTCGCTAGGTGAATAAAATGTCATACTCGCTGGAACTTTGAAAAAGCCCAAACTCGCTAAGACAATGATGATACTCGCTGGACTCAAGAAGCAAACACGCTAGCTATGGAATCCTACTCGCTAGACCCTACACAAAACCATACTCGCTAGGAAAATGGAACCCAACTCGCTACACCCTAAAAAAAAACATACTCGCTATATTAAAATCAAAACTCGCTAAACCCTAAAATTAAAAATACTTGAACTTTTTACGTGACAAAATTTTATAAAAAGTAAATAAGACTTATAAAAACTTAATAAAAATACGTTAAGACACTAAAATAAGCTCGAAAATAAGCAAATAAGCCACGGCTTCTTTTGCAAGCCTTAACCCATAAGCTTTTTTATGCAACTCAAATAAAAACCATGCAAAGGTGACAAGAAAATTTATAAAAGCTTGTAAAGATTAAGAAAGAACTTGTAAAGATTAAAGCATTAAAGATTAAAGACAATAAGTAAATCAAGACATGAAAATTAAATAGACATAAATTTAAAATGACAAGAAAATAAATGACAAGTAAAGTAAATGACATAAAATTAAAATGACATAATGAAAAACTTAAAATCAAGACTAGCTTCAAAATGAAGCTTAAGGTGGGTATTTAAGGTTTCCATGGTGGATTCCTTTTACATCTAGCCCCCTTAACTCTATTTGTTCATGAAAGTAACACATAAACTTTCATTACACTACTAAAC
>LBNU01000879.1:37571-65823 GCA_014162995.1 Artemisia annua | reverse complement strand
AAAGTTCTCCACAAAGTTCCACACTAATGAATGAAAATTAGAAAACTATATATAGATTTTACACTCTGACGGCGTCAGGTTATAAGCGCTGACGCCGTCAGCTCGCCGCCATTAGGTTTCTCGGATGGCCTAGATCCACTTCTGACGCCGTCACCTTATAAAACCTTCTGGGCCGTCACGCTTTAAAATATAACCTGACGGCCTACTTTTCCTAACACCTGACGGCGTCAGGTGTTAATTCCAAAATTTCCTCTGACCCGTCATTTGAAAATTGGATTCCACTCTTTTGTCAAGGCTTTCTGACGGCGTCACCTTTGTGACTCTGACGCCGTCAGGTTGTAAATTCACCATCTTTTGAAACTTTGTCGTTTTCTTTACTTTTATGCTCCAAAAACGTCCGAATATGCATGTTTTCCAAAATTCCTCTCAAAAGTATCTAAAATGACAAAAGGAACGATTTAGGGCAATATTTGATCACATTTATACGAATTAGGGCTTAAATGACCCCCTAAAAGCGTAACACTTTTCGTCTCATCAAAGTCACTCTTTCAGGAAGCAACCGCATGAACCGCGGGCTCGGCTAAAAAAGGATAGCAAAAAGCCTAAGGGTAATCCCCCAGGAAGCAACCGCACAAGCCGCGGGCTCAACTGAAGATAAAATAACAAAAAGAAATACTAAGTAACACCGAACATCCGCATCCGGACCATTCCGAGTCGCCGCACCAAGAAGCAACCGCAAACGACTGTAGGCTCGATTGGATGGCAGACAAACTAAGTAAATGTTCAGAAAAGCTTCACATGAAGGTTGCAAGGGCAACATAGTCTAAGTGTCCCCAAAATGCTGCCAAGAAAACAAACTAGAATGATGAAGAAGGATTATCCTGAGGAGAGCTCACCGGCTAATCAAGGACGGAGGGGTCAAACAACTCGTTATCATTATACTCCAGATCACGCTGAGCCGCGTCATCCCCCTTGGGACCCGTAAAAGGGGCAGAAGGATTCGACTCCGGCCCACCTTCAGGGCGTACCTCGACTTCCAAAGCTGGCAAAGGAATCACACGCGGAACTGTGAATGAAAAGTCAAACTCCTTGTCGTGCTTAGCATTCTTCATTTCCTTATAGGTGGCAATGGCACGGGGACGACTAGTGAGTCTTTTCAGCAAAGAGTCAGGAAGAATCCGCTCCTCTGCGACGGGTGGACCAAAAGTGACTTCAGTTGACCCTGGCAAGCGTTCCTCTTCCGGAACAAGCTGCGACATCAAGAACTCTAGGGGAGAGTCTTTGCAAGCTTCCAAAGAGTCCAGCAGCGGAAAAGGGACATTACCCAGATGCACCACAGCATCGGCAAACCTTTGTTTATCACCGACATCATAAGCTTCAACTTCCTCAAGCTTAACCCCCTTCCCCCATGCTCTATCCCGGCCTCTAACCCTTGGCGGAGTCCTTCGGAAATAGCAGCCGAAATGCAATTCCCGAGCCTTGTCTTCAGCTCGTCACATTCCTTGAACTTCTGAAAGGCCTTGCGAAAGCCATGGCCGATGACCCATCTTTTCCCTTCAACGGCCATCAGACACTGAGGAAACAGCTCTGTGTCAAACTCGGCATTGAGAGCCGCAAGTCGGGAATCCAACTCAGCCAGCTGATCCTTAAACCCGGCTCGAATAGCCTCCTCCCTTTCCTCGAACATTTTGTTCAAATACTCTTCCACCTTCACCTGCCTCTGCAAGGTCCCGCAGACTATCTCCAGTCCGGACAACTTTTCAACCAACTCCTTGTTGGTAGACTCCAACTCCTTGTTTCTCAACTCCAACCCTGATGTAACACCCCCAAAAATTTGTTTAACAGCAGAATAATCTGGGTGGTACGTAGAGGATCACAGTCATAATTATAGAAAACGACTCAAAGTGACGTTTTTGAGTTCATTTTATTGAATTCAAATGCAAGGATGTTCATTGTTTAATACATCACATTATTAGTTGAAAATGACTGTTTATGAATATTACACCACTGACACGAGGTCAAATGCCCACTCCATACCTCCTGAGCTTGCTTCAATTACCTGAGATACATGCTAAAAAGTCAACAAAAATGTTGAGTGAATCTATAGTGTTTGTAATTAAAATCAGATGAACACATTCCAAGTATTTCACAGGTGTATAGTAGTTAGGTCCGTATGCTTATTGCCATAAGTCTCATGAACACAACGTTAACAAGTATGTGAGCCGTGTAATGGCATCAACACAGTATAAGTTGCCCTTGGGTGAGGAGTTTGCCAGTTCTCCTAGTGTATCAAATAATAGTGCATTTGTCTACCAGGTGTGGGCTAGAACAAATGGGTCTGTCAAGCACCAATAGATCTATTCACGGTTATTCGCGTTCACTCGCAAGTGACTAAGGTTCATGACAGAAGGGACTTTCAAGTAGGCATGTGTCTTATGCAATAGTTGTATAGCATACCATAGTTAAAATAGTTGTTCAAAATACTTGTGTTCATATAGTGTAGCATGTATCCCACCCACATAGTTTGTAAAACAAGTAAAAAGTGTGGGACTAAAGACTCACCTCAGATGAGTGTGGGTAGGTAGGCAATCAAGTATGTCAAGTGCAACCGGTGAATGGCTCCAACACGCAACCTAGATAATATGAGAAACCTTAGTTTCCTGTGGTGTTGTGATTTGTATTTGTGTAATGCTTGAAGTACAAAAACAATATTATACATAATATTGTCTTGTCTTTATGTGTGATGATGATAAGTCGTGCCAGACTTAGGGTGTAGAGTTTTTAGTTCTTGATCTTGGTGAAGGTGATATATGAATTTGATTAGTGAAAGGTGATCTTTTGTTATCTAGATAGTTCTCAAATATTTACTTCTTGTAATTAATATTATTAAAATAATCATCTTTACTTAAGTTTGTGAAATTACAAGTTTAGTCCTTATACTTTATAAAGTTTACATTTTTAACCCTGGTGTTTATAAAAATGACATTTAAGAACCTCAAGTTTATAATTATTCCATTTATAACTTTAATTTATCAAATTTACAGTTTTGACACTCCTTTCCCAATATCTACACTTTTAGTCCTTGTACTTTCAAAGTTGACACTTTTAGTCCTTATGAAATGTATATTTACATTTTTAGTACTTATAATATCAAATTAGTCAATAAATGACAAAAAAATTCCAAATGTACTGTTTTCATACCAAACTTACAGAATTTACAGTTTTGGTCCTTGTATTTTAAAAAGTTTGCAAAACTAGTCCTTTATATGTAAATTGTTCATTTTAGGTCCTTGTAGTCTCAAATTTATAAAAATGACTCAAAATAACTTATATTTAATGTTTGTAACCTTAATTTGCAAAAATTACAGTTTATACCCTTAGTTTGCATAGTTGACAGTTTTAGTCCCTTAACTTAATTTCTTTTGCATTTTAAGTCCAAAATAACATTTTAGCTTATGACTTCATTCCAAATGATTTTTCAAAAACTGTATATAGATTTTACACTATGACGGCGTCAGGTTATAAGGGCTGACGCCGTCAGCTCGCCGCCAATAGTTTTCTCGGATGGCCTAGATCCACTTCTGACGCCGTCACCTTATAAAACCTTCTGGGCCGTCACTCTTTAACTTTACTCCTGACGGCCTACTTTTCCCAACACCTGACGGCGTCAGGTATTAAATCCTCTGGCCCGTCATTTGAAAATTGATTTCCACTCTTTTGTCAAGGCTTTCTGACGGCGTCACCTTGTGACTTCTAACGCCGTCAGGTTGTAAATCTTCAACATTTGAGACTTTGTCGTTTTCTTCACTTTTATGCTCCAAAAACGTCCAAATATGCATGTTTTCCAGAATTCTTCTCAAAAGTACCTAAAATGACAAAAGGAACGATTTATGGCAATATTTGATCACATTTATACGAATTAGGGATTAAATGACCCCCTAAAAGCGTAACACTTTTCGTCTCATCATATGCCTCGACTACATGTTTCCCAAGACGTTCAAGCACGTTACCATAAAGGAGGTTGGCCAGTTTTCTTGAGCCTAACATCGATGAAACAATCATCCCAACAAACAACAACACACACCAATCAACCAATAATCAATAGTTAGGTTTCATTAGATCTAAGTAAACACTAGAGAATTTAGCTACTCATGTTAATTGAAAGATAAGCAAGATAGATAGACAACCAACACATAGACATATTGATTGAATTAAAGTGAAGACTTATCTTTAATTAAGCACTAGGGTTCCAAGGGTTGGAAACCCTAAAAGTCATAGAAAATTCGTCTTTAGGGTTTGCCCTAAAAGTTCTCCACAAAGTTCCACACTAATGAATGAAAATTAGAAAACTATATATAGATTTTACACTCTGACGGCGTCAGGTTATAAGGGCTGACGCCGTCAGCTCGCCGCCATTAGGTTTCTCGGATGGCCTAGATCCACTTCTGACGCCGTCACCTTATAAAACCTTCTGGGCCATCACTCTTTAAAATATAACCTGACGGCCTACTTTTCCTAACACCTGACGGCGTCAGGTGTTAATTCCAAAATTTCCTCTGACCCGTCATTTGAAAATTGGATTCCACTCTTTTGTCAAGGCTTTCTGACGGCGTCACCTTTGTGACTCTGACGCCGTCAGGTTGTAAATTCACCATCTTTTGAGACTTTGTCGTTTTCTTTACTTTTATGCTCCAAAAACGTCCGAATATGCATGTTTTCCAGAATTCCTCTCAAAAGTATCTAAAATGACAAAAGGAACGATTTAGGGCAATATTTGATCACATTTATACGAATTAGGGCTTAAATGACCCCCTAAAAGCGTAACAGTTTTCGTCTCATCAAAGTCACTCTTTCAGGAAGCAACCGCGGGCTCGGCTAAAAAAGGATAGCAAAAAGCCTAAGGGTAATCCCCCAGGAAGCAACCGCACAATCCGCGGGCTCAACTGAAGATAAAATAACAAAAAGAAATACTAAGTAACACCGGACATCCGCATCCGGACCATTCCGAGTCGCCGCACCAAGAAGCAACCGCAAACGACTGTAGGCTCGATTGGATGGCAGACAAACTAAGTAAATGTTCAGAAAAGCTTCACATGAAGGTAGCAAGGGCAACATAGTCTAAGTGTCCCCAAAATGCTGCCAAGAAAACAAACTAGAATGATGAAGAAGGATTATCCTGAGGAGAGCTCACCGGCTAATCAAGGACGGAGGGGTCAAACAACTCGTTATCATTATACTCCAGATCACGCTGAGCCGCGTCATCCCCCTTGGGACCCGTAAAAGGGGCAGAAGGATTCGACTCCGGCCCACCTTCAGGGCGTACCTCGACTTCCAAAGCTGGCAAAGGAATCACACGCGGAACTGTGAATGAAAAGTCAAACTCCTTGTCGTGCTTAGCATTCTTCATTTCCTTATAGGTGGCAATGGCACGGGGACGACTAGTGAGTCTTTTCAGCAAAGAGTCAGGAAGAATCCGCTCCTCTGCGACGGGTGGACCAAAAGTGACTTCAGTTGACCCTGGCAAGCGTTCCTCTTCCGGAACAAGCTGCGACATCAAGAACTCTAGGGGAGAGTCTTTGCAAGCTTCCAAAGAGTCCAGCAGCGGAAAAGGGACATTACCCAGATGCACCACAGCATCGGCAAACCTTTGTTTAGCACCGACATCATAAGCTTCAACTTCCTCAAGCTTAACCCCCTTCCCCCATGCTCTATCCCGGCCTCTAACCCTTGGCGGAGTCCTTCGGCAATAGCAGCCGAAATGCAATTCCCGAGCCTTGTCTTCAGCTCGTCACATTCCTTGAACTTCTGAAAGGCCTTGCGAAAGCCATGGCCGATGACCCATCTTTTCCCTTCAACGGCCATCAGACACTGAGGAAACAGCTCGGTGTCAAACTCGGCATTGAGAGCCGCAAGTCGGGAATCCAACTCAGCCAGCTGATCCTTAAACCCGGCTCGAATAGCCTCCTCCCTTTCCTCGAACATTTTGTTCAAATACTCTTCCACCTTCACCTGCCTCTGCAAGGTCCCGCAGACTATCTCCAGTCCGGACAACTTTTCAACCAACTCCTTGTTGGTAGACTCCAACTCCTTGTTTCTCAACTCCAACCCTGATGTAACACCCCCAAAAATTTGTTTAACAACGGAATAATCTGGGTGGTACGTAGAGGATCACAGTCATAATTATAGAAAACGACTCAAAGTGACGTTTTTGAGTTCATTTTATTGAATTCAAATGCAAGGATGTTCATTGTTTAATACATCACATTATTAGTTGAAAATGACTGTTTGTGAATATTACACCACTGACACGAGGTCAAATGCCCACTCCATACCTCCTGAGCTTGCTTCAATTACCTGAGATACATGCTAAAAAGTCAACAAAATTGTTGAGTGAATCTATAGTGTTTGTAATTAAAATCAGATGAACACATTCCAAGTATTTCACAGGTGTATAGTAGTTAGGTCCGTATGCTTATTGCCATAAGTCTCATGAACAAAACGTTAACAAGTATGTGAGCCCTGTAATGGCATCAACACAGTATAAGTTGCCCTTGGGTGAGGAGTTTGCCAGTTCTCCTAGTGTATCAAATAATAGTGCATTTGTCTACCAGGTGTGGGCTAGAACAAATGGGTCTGTCAAGCACCAATAGATCTATTCACAGTTATTCGCGTTCACTCGCAAGTGACTAAGGTTCATGATATAAGGGACTTTCAAGTAGGCATGTGTCTTATGCAATAGTTGTATAGCATACCATAGTTTAAATAGTTGTTCAAAATACTTGTGTTCATATAGTGTAGCATGTATCCCACCCACATAGTTTGTAAAACAAGTAAAAAGTGTGGGACTAAAGACTCACCTCAGATGAGTGTGGGACTAAAGACTCACCTCAGATGAGTGTGTGTAGGTAGGCAATCAAGTATGTCAAGTGCAACCGCTGAATGGCTCCAACACGCAACCTGGATAATATGAGAAACCTTAGTTTCCTGTGGTGTTGTGATTTGTATTTGTGTAATGCCTGAAGTACAAAAACAATATTATACATAATATTGTCTTGTCTTTATGTGTGATGATGATAAGTCGTGCCAGACTTAGGGTGTAGAGTTTTTAGTTCTTGATCTTGGTGAAGGTGATATATGAATTTGATTAGTGAAAGGTGATCTTTTGTTATCTAGATAGTTCTCAAATATTTACTTCTTGTAATTAATATTATTAAAATAATCATCTTTAATTAAGTTTGTGAAATTATAAGTTTAGTCCTTATACTTTATAAAGTTTACATTATTAACCCTGGTGTTTATAAAAATGACATTTAAGTACCTCAAGTTTATAATTATTCCATTTATAACTTTAATTTGTCAAATTTACAGTTTTGACACTCCTTTCCCAATATCTACACTTTTAGTCCTTGTACTTTCAAAGTTGACACTTTTAGTCCTTATGAAATGTATATTTACATTTTTAGTACTTATAATATCAAATTAGTCAATAAATGACAAAAACATTCCAAATGTACTGTTTTCATACCAAACTTACAGAATTTACAGTTTTGGTCCTTGTATTTTAAAAAGTTTGCAAAACTAGTCCTTTATATGTAAATTGTTCATTTTAGGTCCTTGTAGTCTCAAATTTATAAAAATGACTCAAAATAACTTATATTTAATGTTTGTAACCTTAATTTGCAAAAATTACAGTTTATACCCTTAGTTTGCATAGTTGACAGTTTTAGTCCCTTAACTTAATTTCTTTTGCATTTTAAGTCCAAAATAATATTTTAGCATATGACTTCATTCCAAATGATTTTTCAAGTTCCCAGAAGCTTAGAAAAATGATGTGAGCTTATCAGTTAGCTTATTGGAGCTTAAAGTGTATTATTTAGCTTATTAGTGTGTTAATGGGCTTGTGTGAACTGTTAAGGCCCATTGGGTCTTCTGTGGGTCCAGTGGGCTTCCAACTGGTCCTAGTGGTTCTTGGGCTTGTATTGGGCCTTGCCAAAACAAGTGGGGGTGGTCTTGGGCGGTGGAACAGGCCATAATCCATTGTGAGTTTTGATGGGCTTTAGCCCATTAAGGGTGTGTTAGTGATTCTGTGAATGAACAAGGTAGCCAAGGATTGAGCTTGTGAGATAGCTTAAACAAGCTTGTGAGAGTGTAAGCTTCGGGTGACTTGTTTGTTTAGGTTCCAAAATAACAGCTTGAGCAAAAATATATGTATGTTATTCGTATAGATAGTGAATAACGAGACCAAAGTAAAGTGGCAAAACCTTTGTAAAATGAATATTTTTAGGCAGTTTTCATTAAGGGTCTTGGTAACTTGTAAACGTGTGATTATTATGATCTTAGGAGTATGTTAAGCTTGAAATGAGTTCGTGATCTCATTCTTAGGTATGTAGAGATGTGAGTGAATGTTTTTGTGAGGTACAAACTTAACGAGACATGGGAGGAAATAGGTGAAAGAGTTGGTGATTTATTTGAATAGAAAACATAATAGTGAGATGAAAAACAAGCTAGGTAATGAGAGTTTGCTTACTACACCTTCAAAGTTGGGAAGTTTACGAGCTTGTGGATGGCTTGTGAGGACTTGGGAGCTTGTGGATGGCTTGTGAAGGACTTGTGCTTCTCCTTCTTCTCGGTACAAAAGGCAACGATCAAGTGAGAGTTTGTGTGTGTGTTTTACGTGAGTTTTCTTGCATGGGAGTACATACATGAGATAGGGACACAAGTTGAAGAGACAAAGAGAATATGGCAGAGGATGATGAGTAGATTAGGCCATAGGATAGGGTGATTGGTTGCAAGTTGAGAGTTCCATGTGGCGTTTGGGTTTGGTTCATGTGATGACGAGGACTTAGGGTTCTAGAAACTTGATTTAATTTCGTATAGGGTGTGAAACGAGTGAGTATGAGTGATATGGAAGTCCTTGGGGTCTTTGTGAAGTCAAATGGTTAAGTGTGAATGAGTTTGGGGGGTGTTTGGGTCGCAGAAACAAGTAAGGGTCCGTTTGGCTTAATAACGTGACCAAGTGATCACATAGTGATCGAGTTGTGGTCTAGGAGTGTTGAGATGAGTTATAGACTAGGTTATAAGGGTAGTAGAGTCTCTTGAATGATTTTTGGAGGTCGTGGTACACTTAGGAGTTCATACGACATAAACGTGACCAAAAATATATACGTATGGGCCAAATTATTGGGTGTGAGTTCTTGAGACATTGGGAACGTGTTTGGCCTAGATAGAAATCCTTAAAATGTGTATTGATAGGTTTCAAAATGCTTTGGAAGGGTTCAAATGGTCTTGAGAGGGTTGTGGTAATTTATGTGCACGTTTTAATATATAACGTGATATAGAAAGTGAGATAGAGTTCGTTGGTGAGTTGTGAATCACTTAGAAACACTTAGGAAGTAATTTTAGAGGGTTTAGAACTTGTGAGAATCAATGGCATCTTGTTTTGCAAATCGTGTATAGAGTTGGGTACGTTTGAGAAAATATGTGACCTTGCTAAAAATTGGTTGAGTTGTGAGTTGATCTCGATTCTCTTGAGTGCATAGAATGAGATTGTGTAATTTGTTTCATGTGTTGTGTGTAAGAATCGCGAAAACAAGGGCCAAACCAAACGTGTCTAGCCATTCGAATTCGTATAACTTATTTGTTATTATGTGGGCTTGTGAGATCCTTAGTCCCATTTGATGTTTAAATGTGATCCGTGTGGTGTTAATGGGCTAGTGTAGGCCCAATGAGTGTTGTGTGGCCCATTTGGTCATGTGGGGCCCATTTGTGAACAATGTGGGTCCTACAGTGAATATTTATTATATTTAGTAGTTGTGGGGCCCACAGGGGTGTATTTCAGTTGTGTGTGTATTGTGGGGTCCACCAAGAGGGATGTGGGTCCCATAAATGTGTATTGAAATTCATATTTGTATTGTNTGTGGAGGTCGTGGTACACTTAGGAGTTCATACGACATAAACGTGACCAAAAATATATACGTATGGGCCAAATTATTGGGTGTGAGTTCTTGAGACATTGGGAACGTGTTTGGCCTAGATAGAAATCCTTAAAATGTGTATTGATGGGTTTCAAAATGCTTTGGAAGGGTTCAAATGGTCTTGAGAGGGTTGTGGTAATTTATGTGCACGTTTTTATATATAACGTGATATAGAAAGTAAGATAGAGTTCGTTGGTGAGTTGTGAATCACTTAGAAACACTTAGGAAGTAATTTTAGAGGGTTTAGAACTTGTGAGAATCAATGGCATCTTGTTTTGCAAATCGTGTATAGAGTTGGGTACGTTTAAGAAAACATGTGACCTTGCTAAAAATTGGCTTTGTTTCACTGTTCATTTATACGTATTAGGTTGAGTTGTGAGTTGATCTCGATTCTCTTGAGTGCATAGAATGAGATTGTGTAATTTGTTTCATGTGTTGTGTGTAAGAATCGCGAAAACAAGGGCCAAACCAAACGTGTCTAGCCATTCGAATTCGTATAACTTATTTGTTATTATGTGGGCTTGTGAGATCCTTAGGCCCATTTGATGTTTAAATGTGATCCGTGTGGTGTTAATGGGCTAGTGTAGGCCCAATGAGTGCTGTGTGGCCCATTTGGTCATGTGGGGCCCACTTGTGAACAATGTGGGTCCTACAGTGAATATTTTATTATATTTAGTAGTTGTGGGGCCCACAGGGGTGTATTTCAGTTGTGTGTGTATTATGGGGTCCACCAAGAGGGATGTGGGTCCCATAAATGTGTATTGAAATTCATATTTGTATTGTGGGGTCCATTTTGGTAGAAATCTCATATGTGGTTGTTGTGAGTGCAAAGTGTGGCACTTGTGATCTAAACTGATCTATAGTGGTGTTGTACCTTGTCCAGGTCATTGTGGGTTGCGTGTGAGCTCATTCAAAGTAGGTGTGAATCACATAGCACATAATGTTTTAGAGTTGCATAGTGTAAACAAAAGTTTAAAATTTTGCCTAAAATTGGGTGTATGAACAGTAATACTTAATTACTTCATGTTTAGTGTTTCCTAATAATTGGGTTTTTAGCAGGATATTACACCTGACAAACCCTCATAACTGGCAACCTTCTCGGATAACTTAACATTCTCAGACCTCAGATCAGCAATCTCCTTATCTTTAGATACCACGGCCGCTTCCATCTCTGACAAATTACCGCGGATCTCTGCCATCTTCGAAGACTCAGCTGCAAACCCATCAACCTTTGCCCTCAGCGTAGAAATGATTTTATCTTTTCTCTGTAGTTTCCGGACCAACTTGTCATTCGTTTGCAACTCATGCTCAAGCCTTAGCCTAACCTCCGAACCCGTGCTGAATTGCTGAGTGGACGAAAGGTTATAATGATCCAGCAGGCCTTTGGAGCTCATATTCCTGAGCACAAATACATACCCAGGAGGGGGAAAATTGTCAATAAGGCTCCGGAAAATACACGGGTCATCCATCTTAAATCCGTTAGTATCAAGCCACTTAGGAACATAAACGGGCGGAGCCTGAGCAGTATCAACGGAGAGGGACTGATAAAAATCATCCGATTCAGCCTCACATTCAACCCTGGTATCCACATGAATGGATACCTCTTCAAGATGCTCTGGACCGGAGCCTCCCACATGAAGGCTGACGGTGTCCGCAGGACCAGACCCGGAAGGAGCATGAGTAGACTCGGCAGACGCAGAAGCCGGGTTCTCGGAAGTTTTGCTCTCAAGATGGGGATGCTCGGACGCAGCAGAGTCAGAAGAAAGAATAGTTGTGTTCTTCATTATATTGGCATCCGTGTGTGGACCAATCCGTTCCAGCCCTTCACCGGACTCATCTTGAAGTTCCTGGTGTGCGGGAGTAACCTCCGTAGACGCAGCCCCTAAAAAAAACACACAAAAGCAACAGTAATGATTCGCTTCCTTCTTGGACAAAGAAATGATTCGCTTCTTCTTGGATTTTGGAGGAACCGCGATGCTGACCCTCTTCTTCCCGGCTTTCTTTTCAGCCTGGGCAGCCACCAGCTCTTGAGTCACGGTGTGTTGAACTGATCGAAGGGAAACTAGCTAGTGAAAGCAAGAACCTCGGGTCATAGCCCCAACGAGGGTTGAAATTGATCTTGTCACTCGAGTCGTGAGTTATGTGAAGTGAATTGGTTTAAAAGATGTGATTTTGTTTTAATTAAACTACGAAAGGTTTGCATAAAATTTAAATGAAATAAAGAACGAGATAAGAAGAAATACGTTTAACTAGAATAGAAAACATAAGTCTAAATTTAGTGTAAAAGAAATGAGATAAAAGTTTAAACTATAAAAGAAAGAAATGAAGAAAATGTTTTTGTTGTTTTGTATTTTAATTAACGCAAAGAAAATTAAACTAAGTTAAAAGGTTTAAAAGAAAATTCGACAGAGTAACGTTAGGAAATGAAATAAAGAAAACTCCACTCGATAAACGATGGAGTGTAAATAAGCCTAGCTCGGCTTTAGAAATAAACAAGACACGACACTAAAAAGACTAAGACTCGAAAACTAAAGTGAACAAAAGCTCAAACTCGCTAATAAAATAAGGACCAAACTCGCTAATAAAAGTGAAACTCGCTAGGATAAAAAAAACAAACTCGCTAGGTTTTAAAATAATACTCGCTACCTAAAGACCCAAACTCGCTAGCCTATTTTTTAATCCATACTCGCTAGACTTGAAACAACATACTCGCTAGGTTTTTAAATTGAAACTCGCTAGGTTGTTTTTAAAACCAAACTCGCTAGAAGTTGTAAAAGACTCAAACTCGCTAACTAAAAAAAACTATACTCGCTAATACTCGATTCCATACTCGCTATGAAAAATCTCAAACTCGCTAGCCACGAGTCCAAACTCGCTAAGAGTCCCAACCAAGAATGAAACTCGCTGGGAATATTTATAGCATACTCGCTAGAAAACTTACAAGACCCAAAACTCGCTAGATGCAAAAGTGATACTCGCTAGAAAGAAAAAATAAAATACTCATACTCTCTAAACCCTAAAACAATACTCGCTATGAACAAAAGTAGAAGCTGCCAAATTTTTTTACGTGAGAAAATGTTTAAAACAAAATAAAAACTTTTGTAAAACTAAGTAATAAGCTAGATAAAAACTTTAAAGAAGCCTTTACAAGCTAACGAAACCCAAATAAGCTCAAGTCATTATAAAAAGGCACGAAAATTTCTTTTCATGCAAAGGTGGTGCAAGACTTATATAAGCTTATTGTGGATCAAGATAGAAGTAAGAAGCTTGAATTAGATGTAGAAATATAAAAGAAAGATTGAAATAAGCTAGGAAATAAGCAAAGTAAATTGTCTAAGACATGAAATAAAATCTTGCATTAATGAAAATTACACTACAACTTGAAATAAAACTAGAAATTAATACTAAAACTAACTTTAGCTAACCACTCAAAATGAAGCTAGGGGAGGGTATTTAAGGGAGCCATGGTGGCTTAACCTTTGTTTAAAGTTTGCACTTAGCCCCTTAGTCTTCCAAATTTTGTGAATACAAAGCATAAACTAGAGATACGACGCTATTTAACTTTCTAAAACTACAACTTGAGTCCTTGTAACTTTGAGGTGATGTGTTGACGAGCTTTCCAAAGATCTTCAAAAGCATAAAAGTGATCACTAGCTCGGATTTAGAAGGTTAAACTTCATAATTATATTTGAGCTTTGATTAAGCGTCTCTTTTACTTTCTTGAGCCTTTGAGAAATAATTTGTCTTCACGAGCTTTTCACAAGCAGATTTCATCTTTTACTTGACTTTCAAACTCTTTTCCACATCTCGTGCTCGTTTTGGGCTTTTAGGTTGCTTTTCATGTTGTTTTTGCAATATCCTTACCTGCACAGTCATAAACACAAAAACACAATATCTTTGGCTTTAGACGTTAGTTTTTGGTCTATAATAGTCTAATAATGGTGAATAAAAGATATGTGAATAAGCACATATCAACCATCTCACTCCCCATCACATCCACACTTACATATTCCCTTACACATACATATTCCACCTCTTATATTCCTTACACATCTTCAAATCCCAACTTTCCACCAAACCTTTCTCTCTAAGAAAAGGAATATGCTTTGGACTATTCTTTTCTTAACCCAACCATGGTTCATCTAACCTAACTATGGTTAGCTCTCTACACACCCATTCTCACCCAACCATGGTTAATTCTTAACCACACCAAGGATGGAATATTCCCTTGGATATACCCTTTAATCTAACCATGGTTTATTCTATACACATTCTTCTAACCTAACCATGGTTACTTCTTAACCCAACCTCTCTCACTCTTCCCTATAGAGGAATATCCCATGGCATATTCTCTTCTCTCTTTTATGCCATGTGAGGAATACCCATTCTACCCCTACTCAATTACTCTGTCTTTCTATCTGTGATAATTGGTATTTCTAATAAACACTTCACAAAATATTTTTCAAATTGGCTATTTGAGTTGGTAAACCTTATATTGATTAATGATAAGGTTTAGTGTATGAAGTACAATTGGGGGTTTAGCAAGGGTAGGTATTTACAAGACCAACACTCAACACTTGGGAAACATGTACAGACCCTCTAGCGCGTCACCCACGCGTTGATGCGTGTGCAACGCGCCGGGCTCAGTAAATTTTTCCCAAGTTTGGGTCTTGGCCTATAAATACCCCCCTTGGCTCTTGTATTCCTCAACCCTTGCCATTATTCTTTCTCTCCACATTCTTTCTCTCTAATCTCTCAAATTCTATCTTGTGTTCTTAGTTAAACACACTAACATCTTTGAAAGAACACATCTTCTTGCAAGGGAAGAATCTCAAGAACTTAATCCACTCTTGTGATTGTGTCGAGGGTCTTCTTATCTTTAACATTTCTACTACAATCGAGTCTCTAGGTTAGGTTAGGGCTTGATTAAATACTTATTCATTCATTCAATTGTTTGTAAGGGAAGTCTTGTGTCTTGGTGACCAAGCCTAGATCATTAGGGATCTAATTGGGGTTTGATACTTCTTGTGGAAAGTTTTGGTAGTGGTCTTGGTGACCTTTAGGTGAAGTTGAATCGCAAGATTCTTTTGGGTGGTTTCAAATAGTTGGGGTTGTGTTGGGCTTTTAAGCCCACTAAGGGTGTTGTGGTGCTTCTGTGAACGAGTAGTGTAGCCAAGGATTGAGCTTTTGAGATAGCTTAAACAAGCTTGTGAGAGTACGAGCTTATGGTAGCTCGTTTGTTTAGGTTCCAAAATAACAGCTTGTGCAAAAATATGGGTGTGTTATTCGTATAAATATGGTTTAACGAGACCAAAGCAAAGTGGCAAAAACCTTTGTAAAACACTTAGAATATTTTTTGGCCGTTTTCATTAAGAGTCTTGGTAACTTGTAAACGTGTGATTATTATGATCTTAGGAGTATGTTAAGCTTGAAATGAGTTCGTGATCTCATTCTTAGGTATGTACAGATGTGAGTGAATGTTTTTGTGAGGTACAAACTTAACGAGACATGGGAGGAAATAGGTGAAAGAGTTGGTGATTTATTCGAATAGAAAACATAATAGTGAGATGAAAAACAAGCTAGGTAATGAGAGTTTGCTTACTACACCTTCAAAGGTGGGAAGTTTACGAGCTTGTGGATGGCTTGTGAGGACTTGGGAGCTTGTGGATGGCTTGTGAAGGACTTGTGCTTCTCCTTCTTCTCGGTACAAAAGGCAACGATCAAGTGAGAGTTTGTGTGTGTGTTTTACGTGAGTTTTCTTGCATGGGAGTACATACATGAGATAGGGACACAAGTTGAAGAGACAAAGAGAATATGGCAGAGGATGATGAGTAGATTAGGCCATAGGATAGGGTGATTGGTTGCAAGTTGAGAGTTCCATGTGGTGTTTGGGTTCGGTTCATGTGATGACGAGGACTTAGGGTTCTAGAAACTTGATTTAATATCGTATAGGGTTTGAAACGAGCGAGTATGAGTGATATGGAAATCCTTGGGGTCTTTGTGAAGTCAAATGGTTAACTGTGAATGAGTTTGGGGGTGTTTGGGTTGCAGAAACAAGTAAGGGTCCGTTTGGCTTAATAACGTGACCAGGTGATCACATAGTGATCGAGTTGTGGTCTAGGAGTGTTGAGATGAGTTATAGACTAGGTTATAAGGGTAGTAGAGTCTCTTGAATGATTTGTGGAGGTCGTGGTACACTTAGGAGTTCATACAACATAAACGTGACCAAAAATATATATGTATGGGCCAAATTATTGGGTGTGAGTTCTTGAGACATTGGGAACGTGGTTGGCCTAGATAGAAATCCTTAAAATGTGTATTGATGGGTTTCCAAATGCTTTGGAAGGGTTCAAATGGTTTTGAGAGGGTTGTGGTAATTTATGTGCACGTTTTTATATATAGCGTGATATAGAAAATGAGATAGAGTTTGTTGGTGAGTTTGGTGAGTTGTGAATCACTTAGAAACACTTTAGGAAGTAATTTTAAAGGGTTTAGAACTTGTGAGAATCAATGGCATCTTGTTTTGCAAATCGTGTATAGAGTTGGGTACGTTCGAGAAAACATGTGACCTTGCTACAAATTGGCTTTGTTTCACTGTTCATTTATACGTATTAGGTGGAGTTGTGAGTTGATCTCGATTCTCTTGAGTGCATAGAATGAGATGGTGTAATTTGTTTCATGTGTTTTGTGTAAGAATCGAGAAAACAAGGGCCAAACCAAACGTGTCTAGCCACTCGAATTCGTATAACTTATTTGTTATTATGTTGGGCCGTTAATGGGCTTGTAAGTTCCCTTGGCCCATTGGAGGTTTAAATGTGATCCGTGTGATGTTAGTGGGCTAGTGTAGGCCCAATGAGGGTTGTGTGGCCCATTTTTTCATGTGGGGCCCACTTGGGTATAATGTGGGTCCTACAATGAATATTTTATTATATTTAGTAGTTGTGGGGCCCACAGGGTGTACTTCAGTTGTGTGTGTGTTGTGGGGTCCACCAAGAGGGATGTGGGTCCCATACATGTGTATTGTAATTCATATTTGTATTGTGGGGTCCACTGAGGTAGAAATCTCATATGTGGTTGTTGTGGGTGCAAAGTGTGGCACTTGTGACCAAAACTGATCCATAGTTGTGTTGTACCTTCTCCAGGTCATTGTGGGTTGCGTGTGAGCTCATTCAAAGTAGGTGTGAATCACATAGCACAAAAGTTTTTAAAATCCATGGATCGTTCCAACTTTTAAGATACAATATATTTTAAAATCTTGAGTAACGTAGCTCTTGATGCCAATTCTGGAAAACTAGAGGGGGGGTTGAATAGTTTACCGGTTTTTAATTGATTTTCTTTGAAAACTTTTACGTGTAATTGATAATTAAACAAGTAAGCAATAGATAATGTGCAAGAGTAAAAGTAAGAAACGATCAAACCACAACACGAGTGTTTATCGTGGTTCGGCTACAAGGACTCTATTTCCTTGCCCTACTCCACGCCCCGAGTATCCAACTCGAGAGTTTCTTGCACTAGTCAACAAGCTCCTTTAACCGGCGGAGAAAACCTTACACGTCGCTTACACCTATTTCCGACACTAAGCTANAGTGATCGAGTTGTGGTCTAGGAGTGTTGAGATGAGTTATAGACTAGGTTATAAGGGTAGTAGAGTCTCTTGAATGATTTGTGGAGGTCGTGGTACACTTAGGAGTTCATACAACATAAACGTGACCAAAAATATATACGTATGGGCCAAATTATTGGGTGTGAGTTCTTGAGACATTGGGAACGTGGTTGGCCTAGATAGAAATCCTTAAAATGTGTATTGATGGGTATCCAAATGCTTTGGAAGGGTTCAAATGGTCTTGAGAGGGTTGTGGTAATTTATGTGCACGTTTTTATACATAACGTGATATAGAAAATGAGATAGAGTTTGTTGGTGAGTTTGGTGAGTTGTGAATCACTTAGAAACACTTTAGGAAGTAATTTTAGAGGGTTTAGAACTTGTGAGAATCAATGGCATCTTGTTTTGCAAATCGTGTATAGAGTTGGGTACGTTTGAGAAAACATGTGACCTCGCTACAAATTGGCTTTGTTTCACTGTTCATTTATACGTATTAGGTGGAGTTGTGAGTTGATCTCGATTCTGTTGAGTGCATAGAATGAGATGGTGTAATTTGTTTCATGTGTTTTGTGTAAGAATCGAGAAAACAAGGGCCAAACCAAACGTGTCTAGCCACTCGAATTCGTATAACTTATTTGTTAAAAAATACTAACCGATCAATACAAATAGATACAATCAAATGATGTATAAACTATACAAGTTTACACAATGCTAAGCTAACAAGTCTTGCAACGTTGTGTTGAAGCTTGTTACTTTTCGAATGAAGTTATGATC
Source organism: Artemisia annua (assembly GCA_014162995.1). Classification (NCBI taxonomy): domain Eukaryota; kingdom Viridiplantae; phylum Streptophyta; class Magnoliopsida; order Asterales; family Asteraceae; genus Artemisia; species Artemisia annua. The sequence goes on along the minus strand of LBNU01000879.1, from coordinate 47,472 downwards.
TTCTTGCTACAAAAGAAGCTCACAAATATGCAAATGAAACTGAGTTAGATGAGAGAATGAATGTATATGAAATATGTTATGATTGTAAGTGATAACAAAAACTCAAAGAGTGGGTTGCTATTTATAGGCAAACATCCAGACCAACCCACGTTTATGGCGGAACCAATCCTTTGGTTTCATCCGTTATACCTGAGGGTTCCGCCAGCAAGTCTGACAGATTCGTGCATAAAATATTTCACAATCTAACTCAATATTCTCAAGATCTCACAAAGTCAACTTTGAGATCTTTGAGTATGAATCTAAGCAAAACAAAACATGTCTCTTACACAAATGTTTCCTTGAAAAGACTTGTGTGATGCAAGTGATGATGTAAACTATTTTTACTATTCCATATTAAGAAATAAAATAAACTTTGTTGAATGTATATATATGTATCTTACAATTGTTAATATGAAATGTTTAGTAAGTAAATGTTTTACAAAAAATGTTTGATTACTAACTATTTACTAATCACAAGAAACTTACTAATTATACTTGTATCACATTTTTAACATATGAAGTATACCTTAACATGCATGTATTCTAAAAGTATACTTGACCATATTACAATTTGGAATCACTTTATGAAAACATGTAAAGGTAGTTTGAGTGATGTTAATCTTGAAAGACTTTTAATCTATATTTACTTGTTGCTAAAAATAAACTTTACCTTTTGTCGTTAACAAAACAAAGTAAAGATCGTAAAATATAAATAACGTTTTTTAGGCGATATTTGCATTAACAATCTCCCCCTTTTTATTGATGACAAAATATAATTTTTATTTTTAAGAAAATGCATAATTATATATTTTGAGTCTTTTTTAAATATATAATTAACATTATATTTTCATGATTTGCAAATGAGATGAAAATAAAGTTGAATTTGTTAAATATATATCTCCCCATTTTTGTCGAAACAAAAAGAAGAGTGGCGTAGCAGAAATGATTCAAGCCATATACTCCCCCTTGGACAATACTCCCCCTTGGACAATACTCCCCATAAAAGGAGTGCCAAGTAAGAATACATGGATTTTGATCCTACAAAAAAAAAGTTAGTTCGATGTAGATACAAGTATATACATAAGTGATCATCTTACAATAACATTCACCAAGTAAATAAGCAACCAACACAAATGAGAAATACCAACAAGACATAAAAGTAGTACTATTGCATTCCAAGTAAAATTTATAGTTTGACTTTTGAAAAGTCAAACATAAAGACTTGAAAAAGTCTACTAGTCATACAAAGGGAAATGAAAACAAATGAAAACTACAAGCATAAAAAGAGAAAATTCCTAGGTGAGATTCTACCATTATTGGATTTCCTAATGATGCTCTAAGCTTGAGGTGGATGAGAGATGGCATTAAGGTGTTCCAAAATATGGTTTAGGATAAACCTCATTTCATATGTTAGTTCACGGATATCCTTTTGACACCGGTCACTTATATGAGCAGTTCTCTCACAATTTCCACAATCATGGCGAGGGAAGTTAGGTGGAAGTGGGATTTCATTTGTTGGTGGATCACTAATGTTTGATGGAGAAAATGTGGATGGTTGAGAGGTATTTTAATTTCCTACAATGGATGAGTAGAGTGCCGTTTGGAAATCCATGACATGGTTGAGATGAGAGTCCACCATATGCTTGAAGGCATAAAGATGGTTCAAGCGAGTATTGAGTTCCTCATGAGTGTTTGGAGAGTTGGCCCATATGGATGCTTCTATTTCCTCAAAGGAAGGAAATAGGGAATCAAAGTGTTGAGAATGCTCTTGAGTTGGTTCTTGTTGTTGGTCATGATGGTTAAGACTTGGTTCTCCAAAAAGAGGTCCATGAATATCATTGTGAATGGGGTGGAACAACAATGGTTGTGGTTTTGGATGAGCTTGGTCTTGTGGAAAGATTGATGGTCTAGCATATCGGTAAGCCAAACGCTCTACCAATGATGGTTGATGAGGTGGATGATCTAATGATTCATTTGGTTGAAACCTTGGTTGTTGTTGAGTTTCCATTTGAGCAATGGTGTCAAAAAGTGGCAATGGTGGTGGGTTTGATGATCTTGATGGTAGGTCTTCTAAAGTTTCCAAGTAAGGATGTGGTGATGTTGGTGGTGTTTGAAAAAGTTCCATTGGTGTCAATTTGGGTGATTAAGGTGATGGAGTTTTTGATGGTTGAGTTGGTGCCGAAGGTGGTGATGGATCACTTGGTGTTTTAGTTGGTGGAGGAGTGGTCATTGCATTAGCATTGCAAGTTTTTGGCGATGGTGTTGGAGTTGCAAGGTTGAGGAAATTTTTATCTTTGATGGGTGAGGAAATGTTGAGTGATGAGTCACTTGATGACGATGAGTTCACTTGGATGGTTTTGTTTAAGCAACATGGTTTAACACTTATCCTTGCGGTTTTCCTAATGGGTCTAGAGGATTCGGATGAGGTGTTGGATTTTGTCATTTCAAGACTTTGGTTAGCTAGAAGTATAAGATTAAGAGAAGTGAAGGTGATGGTGTGAATTAAAAGTGTGAAGTGTTGGTCAATTTATAGGAAGAACATGATTTTGAAAGTAGTGTTTGGATTTGATGTTGAGCCATAGAAATTTGGAAGTTCCTAATCATTTGGAAGAGTTCCAAGAACTAGTCACATCATTTGAAGTCAATCCAATGGAGTTGGATGGAGTGAAAGACCAAGATTTGCACTAAATGCTATGTGATCATGGAATGTCTATGTGGTCAGAAGTTCCACGGATATGGAGGAACCAAAGAGATGGTTCCTTCCTTGTAACATAAAGGTTCCTTGGGTTAGTTTGGATGTTTTTGAAATTTTGGCGGGAATGATGATCCTATTGTTGAAAGTGTGCTAAGAGGGCTCTAGAATTACTGATAAATACTAACAAACATGTAGGAAGCAAGTTTGGAACCTAAGGATTACTAGAAAAATTCAAAAAATTCAAAATTTGGACCTGGGCTGCAAGAACCACGGAACCCTTCGACAACAAGGAGGGTTCCGCCTTGTCCGTGGGCAATTTTTGGCGGCACCAAAAACTTGAACGGACGGAACCAAAACGTTGGTTCCGCCGTATCCGTGGGACCTCAGAATCCATACAGTGTACATTTTTGTACTAGTAGGCGATTTCCGATTTTCAAAATTTTTCTTAAAATTAAAGTAACTTTGCATATGTGATTGGAAAATACTAAAAATGCAAAGAATAACACTCTTACCGATAGAGTTCACGAGAGCGATCTTAACTTTCACTTTTAAAGCGAAAAATGAAAATTGGCATAGCACTAGAAAGTTATCACCTGCAAATATTATTAGTACACACATAATCCATAGTCATAATATCATCCTACAAGTTCATAAAAACACGAAATAACATTGTTTTAACAACCAAATCGTTCAAATGCACCCTTGTGCCAAACACCCCCTAAAACACTCATTTCTTGTTCAACTTCTTGTTGATCTTTGTGAGGTAGCGTCCAATGCACTTCCAAATCCCTTTTGATTGCTTGTACTCCGCCGACTCATTTGGAATTGATGGAAGTTGTGAGAGGTACTCGAGTGGTGGAAGCCTAGAGTTTGGTAAACCGTCTTCTTCACTCATGGAGGAGGATGATGATGATGAGGTAGGAGGGTGAGGACGTTTTCCTTTGGCTTTGTAAACTCTCACATCACTTAATGGTACAAAGGTGTGTGGAATGAGAGGATAATCTAGGCGAAGACCTCTAGGACTTGGACGGATGGGCTCACAAAACCTAAAGAGACGCGTGAGAAGCATCCCATATGGAAGAGCGGTGGTACCTTGGACCGAGATGTTTGCCATTCTTTTGGCAATGTAGTAAGCCAAGTTGAAGGTTTGGCGGGTGGATACACTATAGAGCATGTAAGAAAGGCAAGTGTTGATATGGTCCCTATTTCCTAAGGTGCTTATCACATTGGCCCTAATGATCTCTTCCCATTTCAAGAATTGTGGTCTTAACTCATTAAGCTCCATTCCAAAGGGGTCTTTTGCAACTTCCTCTCCCCCTCGAGTTCTCCTAGTATGAGAGGTCCTAACAAAAAGGTGGTCACGAAGGACCTCCTTGCTAACTAGAGGAGTGTCATATGGATGAATGCGGTCATTGATGTTGTCAAGAGATGAGAGTGGCCATTTATCGGTGTAAAGACATGTACCCCTATTTGGAATACGTAGAATTTGAGCAAATTGGTGCAAGGGAATTTCATAGTCATTATGATTGATTGAAAAGTCTACGGACATGTGACCATCATCATCCGTACTAAGGGTCACGGTGGCATAAAACTCAAGAATGAAGCGAGGGCAAATTGGTTCATCTATCTCTAAGAGGCAATCAAAGTTGATGAGGGAAAGTTCCTCACGAATGTTTGTTCCGGCTAAGAAGGTAGGGTCTATGGTTCTCCCCTCATGGACATAACGCTTCTCAAGGTTCTTAAAGATTTCTACTTGGTTTGAGGTGAGACCTTTAGTCTTATGGTGTTTGGGTAGGTATTTGGTGGTGTCTTTGTGGTCATAGAAGGTTGCGGGACGCATGATGAACCTAGAAACACAATTTTCATATTTTAGTTTTAGTAAACAATGGTTAGAAAAGAAATTCTAGTGTGTGCCTACATGAAAACAATGTGGAGTTGCGGTTATCTTGACTCATTTTGATGCTTAAAACATTTTAAAATGCAAGTTTTTGTAGTAAAACAAAGATAACCCAAACGCTCCTAATTTAATGTAGCTTCGTTTGAATGTACCCGAAAATACATATTAGTTATGTATTCCCTTTAGCATTCAAGAGACATTATGCAAGTGATGTTTGAAAGTAACGTTTTGATTTTGTATTTACAATGCAAAAAAAAATATATTTCCTAAATGTGAGAAGCTTTTCCAACAATTTTATCATGGGGTTTTTGATATTGTGATAATGTTCTACAAGATGCAATTCCTAACTAATGGAAAACATATTTAGTTTTGTTTATAGCAATTGTTCTACATGATTTCCTAAGTTTATGCATAACCCCATGTTTTTGTTTTAGTGCATAAATAGAATTTCCTAGACATAGATCAGGAGAGTAATTGTGTTTAGAGTACTTACAATGATGTTAGGAATGAAGAATGGCTGAATTGGAGCACTAATTTTCGAGTGTGGATGGGTGTGGAAGTGAATAGTGACTGTTTTTGGTGAGTGGTGTAGGATAAGAGGTTGTTTGGTTTTAATATATAAAAGAAAAACTGTGCAGGCGTCCCATGGAATGGACGGAACCAAACAGAGGGATCCTCCTTTTGTTATCGTTGGTTCCGCCAGACCTGGAGGTGTAAAAACTAGGAATATTTGTTTTGAATTTCTAACGTTTTAAGTTTATGAAGTAGGTTCCATGAGTCCTAGTCCTAGTCTAAAAAGATTAAATGGTTCACGTTTAAGGGGTTTTGTGAGGATATCGGCTATGTTGTCTTCGGAGGATACTTTCTCAATAGAGATGTTTCCTTTTTGAACGTTATCACAAAGGAAATGATGACGGATTTCTATATGTTTTGTACGAGCATGTTGGACTGGATTTTTACTAAGGTCGATAGCTCATTTGTTGTCGCAAAGAATAGATATGTCTTTAATTACAATTCTGTAGTCCACGAGCGCTTTCTTCATCCAAAGAGCTTGTTGACATGCTTTTCCGGCCGATACGTATTCGGCTTCGATTGTTGAGATTGCGAGGGCCGTTTGCTTCTTGGAGAACCATGAGGTGAGACAATGTCCAACAAAAGTACAAATACCACTTGTACTTTTTCTATCAACATAGTCACCGGTATGATCCGAGTCGGCATACACTATGGTTTCAACACCCGTTCCTTTGGGATACCATAATCCTAGATGTGTAGTGCCTTTAATGTACCTAAAAATTCTTTTTACGGGTTCAAGATGGATTGTTTTGGGATCTTCTTGAAAACGAGCACATAAACAAACACTAAACATAATGTCGGGTCTACTAGCCGTGAGATAGAGTAGACTACCAATCATACCCCTATATTTAGTGTTATCTACGGATTCACTTTCCTCATCCTTTGTGAGTTTGGTTTCCGAGGATATAGGTGTTTTGACAGGTCTACAATATTCTAGTCCAAATTTCTTAAGCATGTCTTTTATGTATTTAGATTGGTTGAAAAATATCCCGTCTTCTAATTGTTTAATTTGAAGTCCTAAGAAAAAGTTAAGTTCTCCCATCATACTCATCTCAAACTCATCATGCATGATTTTAGAGAAATCGTCACATAGATCTTGACAAGTTGAACCGAATATAATGTCATCAACGTATATTTGAACTATAATAATGTGTGATTCCTTTTTCTTAGTGAAGAGAATGTTATCAACTAAGCCCATGGTGTACTTATGGTTAACAAGGAAAGTCTTAAGTCGATCATACCATGCTTTTGGAGCTTGTTTAAGACCGTATAAAGCCTTTTTAAGTTTGTAAACGTGATTAGGTTTTTCAAAGTCGGTAAAGCCCGGTGGTTGAGCAACATAAACTTCTTCATTAATAAAACCATTTAAGAATGCACTTTTGAAGTCCATTTGAAAAAGTTTAAAATCATGTGCACATGCATATGCAAGTAAAATTCTAATTGACTCAAGCCTAGCAACCGGAGCAAAAGTTTCATCGTAGTCAATTCCTTGTTGTTGATTATAACCTTGTGCGACTAGCCTAGCTTTGTTTCTAGACACAACTCCGTTTTCATCCATTTTATTTCGAAAGAACCATTTTGTTCCAATTATTGTTTGATTCTTTGGTTGAGGAACTAGTGTCCAAACATCATTTCTAATAAATAGATTTAATTCTTCTTGCATAGCTATTACCCAAGATTCATCTTTTATAGCTTCGTTTATATTTTTAGGTTCAATGGTTGATATAAAACAAAAATAGTTACTTTCATTTTGAGCTTTTGATCTTAAGGTTCTTTCGTTAAGCTTACCGATTACACCATCTAATGGATGACTTTTAGATTCTTTAATGTTAACTGTTTCTTTATTTAATAGTTCATCTTCCTTATCTTTTTCTAAATCATTTAGATTTTCAACAACTTGACTTTCAACTAAATAATCATCTACCAATGGTGATGTCTTAGAGGGAGTTGGACTTTCGTCGATTGTTACGTTCAACGATTCCTTGACTCTTAGTGTTTCTTTATTTAGAATAATATAGGCTTTGCTATTTTGAGAATATCCAAGAAATACACCTTCATAAGACTTTGGGTCATATTTAGTGAGATAATCCTTGGTGTTTAGTATAAATCATTTACTCTCAAATACTTTAAAGTATCCTAATGTTGGCTTTTTGCCTCTATATAATTCATATGGAGTTTTATCTAAAAATAGTCTAATTAGGACTCGGTTTAAAATATAAGTTGATGTGTCAACGGCATTACACCAAAACTTTTGTGGAATATTTTGTTCGTTAAGCATTGTTCTACTCATCTCTTGAAGTGTCCGGTTTTTACGTTCTACTACACCGTTAGATTGAGGAGTACGAGGTGCCGAAAAGTTATGAGTTATGCCATTTTTATCACAAAATTCACCAAATTGTATTTCATTATCAAATTCCCGACCGTGATCCGTTCTAATTGATATAATGTAATTTCCTAATTGGTTTTGAATTTTCTTACTAAGAATTTCAAATTGTTCGAAAGCTTCATTTTTACTTTTCAAAAATCTTGTCCATGTATATCGTGAATAATCATCTACTATGACCAAAGTGTAGAAGTTGCCTCCATAACTTTGTATAGCGGATGGACCGAACAAATCCATATGCAAAAGTTCTAGACACCTAGATGTGGACACCATATTTTTAGCCTTATGGCTACTATGAACTTGTTTACCAATTTTACAAGCATCACAAAAGTGTTGGTCGTATTTCAACTTGGGTAGGTTTCTAACTAATTCTTTAGAAGAAAGGGATTGAATAAGTCTCATATTAGCATGACCTAAGCGTCTATGCCAAAGAGTTGAGGATTCATCTAATGAGGTCAGAAAAAGTTTATCTCTAGATGTTTTATCAATTTTCATGACGTATACATTGTTTTTAAGAACCCCTTTAGCTATTGTTATACCATCTTTAAGTATTTTACTTTTGTTTTCACTAAAGAGGACGTTATACTTTTTGCGGCAAAGTTGACTAATACTAAGAAGATTAAAACCTAAGTTGTCAACGTGAGCAACATCATCAATAGATAGAGAGTCATGAGAGATAGTACCTTTCCCGATGATTTTACTTTTAAGCTTGCTACCAAATGTAACGTTACCTCCATCATAAACTTGATATGTTGAGAAAAGACTTTTGTTTCCCGTCATGTGTCTTGAGCAACTGCTATCTTTGATCCATTCGTCCAGTTCTAAACACACTTTTAAGCAAACCTATTTTGTAACAAGTACTCAAACATTTGGTCCCCAATATCTCATGGGTCCATTTTGGTTAAACATGTCATTACCTTGATTCATGTAAGGAAATGGTGGATATGGGTTCCAAGAGATGTAATTTGGAACTTGATGTTGTCTAGGTAAGGTTTGACCCCAACCATTTTGAAAATAGGGTTGTGTGTTGTAGTTTCTTTTTGGAAAGGGACGTTTGGATATAGGTGTTTTAGGTCTTGTTTGAGTAGTTCTAGTTCTAAATTCATTTTTAGCAAGACCTACTCCTATTTTAATAGCTGGTTTAAGTTTAGTTTATGTTGAACTAGTGCTGGACTTCTTTGTAACTTTAACAAATTCATTACGGTTAGTTACTGAAGTTTTCTGTTCTTCTGAAGTTCCCACGGAACCAATAGGTCCAACGGACGGAACCAAATCGTTGGTTCCGTCTGTTCCGTGGAAGGCTGCTGGTGTTTCTTCCTTTTCTTGTTCTTTTTCGTCTTGTTTCTTTAAACTACTTATTGACCCTGATTTCATAAATCCTAGCCCCGTTTTATCGAAGGGTAATTTTTGGAGTTTCATTATTTCATCCGCACAACTAATACTTTTATCAAACTTCTTAAACTTTGAGTTTTGTTTAATAAGATTATCTTGTGTGATTTTAAGTTTCTCAATTTCAAGTTTAAACTCTTGACATGATTTGCATGTTGTGTCAATGTTTTTACTCTTTTCTAAACGTTTAGCTTTTTCTTTTAATTCATAAACTTCGTTTTCCAAAAATTCCTTTTTAGTTTTCAAAAATTTGTTTTTGTTTATGATTTTTAAACTTAACTCACAAAGTTTGTTGTATTGTTGTTGCAAAGTGTCATCATCAATAGAAGAGAAAGATGAATCGGAATGTACCTCATTTGAGTCTTGAGCCATAAGAGCTACCTCTTCATTTTTTGGCTCTTCCTCATCATTCTCACTATCACTCCAAGCACCACTTACAAAAGCACTTTGAGTTTTGCTTTCGGGTGGTTTTGGACATTCTCCTATTAAATGACTTGTATCTCCGTATCTAAAACACTTTCTTTCATTTTTGACTTTCTTGTCATCACGACCTTTTCGTGAAGATTTCTTTTCATCTCTAGGTTGCCTTAGAAACTTTCCTCGTCTTAGAAAGAACTTCTTAAAGTCTCTAACCGCCATGGCATATTCTTCATCTTCACTATCCGAACTTGATTCCTCGTCATCACTTGATTCTACTCTAGCTTTCAAGGCAATGGACTTAATCTTTTCTTTCTTGCCTTTGACTATCTCCGAATCTTTTTCCATTACCATTTCATGAACTTTGAGGTTTCCAATTAGCTCGTCAAGTGACATGCTTGTAAGATCCTTAGATTCTTCAATAGCCGTCACTTTTGCTCTCCACTTTAGATGGAGTGCTCTAAGGAATTTCCTGACAAAATTCTTGCTACAAAAAGATTCATCAAGT
>LBNU01000879.1:20014-33710 GCA_014162995.1 Artemisia annua | reverse complement strand
TAATGCCTCATAACAAACATGTACGAACCTGTGTTGTATCATACGAGGACTTGAGACGTTTGAGAGGTGTTGAGACAAAATGTGATTACAAGTAACTTGTACATTTAACGTTATGTATCAAGTTATACGTTTGTCATCAATCAAAACAAACGAGACTGTATAGATTAAATATCGTAATATTTGCACTAACAGATTAAAATATCGTCGATGAACACGATCACAAACTTGTCTAAGTAAGGCTTACACACCCGATTCATGAGATCCATGAATACCGCCGGTGCGTTAGTCAACCTAAACGGCATTACCTGGAACTCGTAATGCCCGTAACGGGTTCTAAAAGCCGTTTTTGGAATATCTTCCTCGCGAACTCTAAGTTGATGATACCCCGATCTCAGATCGATCTTCGAATACACACTCGATCCTTGGAGTTGATCGAACAAGTCATTGATTCTAGGTAACGGGTATCTATTCTTTACCGTTAACTTGCTCAGTTCACGATAATCAATACACATACGGAAGGATCCATCCTTCTTCTTCACGAATAAAATTGGGGCTCCCCAAGGTGAAGAGCTTGGTCGTATGAATCCTTTTTCGGCTAACTCCGCCAATTATTTCGACAACTCTTCCAGTTCAGCTGGTGCAAGTCGATAAGGTGCCCGTGCCACGGGTGCAGCACCAGGTACCAACTCGATTTGAAACTCCACTTGTCTAGTGGGCGGGATTCCCGACAGATCGTCGGGAAACACATCCGGGAAATCACGAACGATGGGCACATCTTCAATGCGCTTTTCTTCCTTCTCCTTCCCCCCTTTCGCGGATATTTGAGCTAAGAAAAGGTAACATCCTTTTTCCATTAGTTTCGGTATCTTAGTGCAAGATATGACCGCTAATCTGGATGGACTCCTCAACCCTTTTCTATCTCCTTGTATATTTAAAATCTCCTTGCCGTAAGGCACACACACAATCTTCTCATCACAAAGTATGTGAGCATGATACTTTGACAACCAATCCATACCAACGATGACATCGAAGCTTCCTAACGTGACGGGTAAAAGGTCTATGTTGAAAAGGCGATTCAAGAAATTCAATGTGCAGCCGCGAATGATGGTTTTAATCCTTTCTATTTTTCTGTTAGCTAAATCTACATCATATCCAATTCCTAAGGCCATCGGGGGTTTTTCTAATAGGGGTGCAAATGTAGTGGACACAAAACTTCTATCGGCACCAGTATCAAATAGTATGGAAGCATAGCGATTATTGAGAAGGAACGTACCAGTAACGACGTTCGGGTCTTCTCCTCTCTCGTCTCCCAGTGCACACACCCTCCCTTGTGCAACTCCTGCTTCCACACGTTGGTCCTCATTGTCCTAACGTCCACGATTTCCTCTAGCCCCATGGTTTCCACGATTGTACCCATTTCCACCCGATCCTTGATCTCCTCGGTTCCAAGATTCCCTACACTCATTCCTATAGTGTCTCTTCTTTCCACATCCAAAACAAGTAACACTCGCCTTAATCCAAGCTTCAGGAGCAGCTTGCACCATAGCAAGGGGTCGAGCCCTACAATCCCTAGCTATGTGTCCTCTCCTTGAGCAATTCTGACACATCACATCACATCGTCCATGATGTTTCTTGTAACAACGACCACACTTGGGTGCATCACCGTTTTGATTCTTCTTATTCCCATCCCCCATTGCATAAGCCTTAGCAACATCTTGTCGCTTGTTACGGTGATCATTACCCTTAGAGTGATGGTCCCTTTTCCTCTTTCCATTCTTTTCCTTTCCAGCTTCTGCCAATACCAACGAGTCCATCAAATGTTGAGCAATTGCGATAGCCTCACGAACGCTTGTAGGCCTAGCAGCAATCACGTCGTTCCTTGTAGCCACAGGCAACCCATCGGTATATCGCTCAATCCTTTGAGCCTCAGTCTTAACCATATCCGGGCAAAGCAAGGATAACTCCTGGTAACGACGATTGTAAGCCATCATGTTGGTACCCTTCACTTTGTGGTTCCAAAATTCAATCTCCAACTTCTTAACCTCATTCCTTGGGCAGTAAGTCTGAATCAGCAAGGACTTAAATTGTTCCCAAGTCATGGCATAGGCCACTCCCAACCGAATTTCGGTAATTGTTCCACCAAGTTAATGCTTCATCCATGAAGGTAAAAGAAGCAAACTTTACCTTCGCATTCTCCGCGCAGTTACTGACAGTGAACACTGACTCTGTTTTCTCTATCCACCTGACCAAGTAAACCACTCCTTCAGTTCCACCAAACTCAATGGGTCCGCAGATTCGAAACTCCTTGTAGTTACACCCATTAGTACGAACAGGTGGAAAAGTTCCAGCAGAGTTGTTGGAATGATTCGACTCAGCTAGCAGCTCAGCAACTCGTTGCTCCACAAGTTGGTTGATCATAGCTTGGTCCACAGTAGGTGCATTCGGTGGAATATGACCATTGTCTCCCTGAACATCAACATTTTGATTCCTGTTGTTGCGGTTGGTGGTGTCCAGGTTGTCAGGAGTAGGGGTTTCGACATTCCGAGTAGGACGGCGTCCTCGGCGACCAGGGGTAGCCGCTGCAGTACCAGATCGAGTAGCTCTGACAGGGTTTCGTCGTATAGCCATTGATCTGAAACATCACACAAGGTTCATAAGTTCCCCGACATAACTTATCATACGCTCAACAAGAATCAATATAGATGAAACCAAGACATCGGAAGAATATCAACAATACACCACAAAACAACAATAAAGCGAATAGGAACTCAATTTCCATGACACTCAAAACCACATGACGTCATATAGTAATATTAAACATCATCCATACAAATAGCGATCAAGACATCGTTCCAACTACTGTAGACATAAAATATACTAATCGTTCTCAAACGAGACAAACAACCAACGGAAATACATCAACATAAAATAACTAGCTTTTCTAACCGAACACTCCTCAGTATAGAAAGCAACAAGACAACAAAATCCAACTATCTAGCCACTATGCTGGTGCAGACTCCTCAACTCCTGCCTCAAGCCATCCATCTCTCTCCACATCGTTCCCATCTCAACACTATGTGCATCAGCATCCCTCTTGAGGTCCACGACCTCTCTCTCCAACCCCGAGTTCCTCTTCCACAGCTTGCGATCAGCCTCGCGTGCCGTGAGGAACCCTCTCTGTAAGCTGCCCATATGCTCATGAATCTCCATCATATCTCTCCTCATCTTCGTAATTCTCCTCCCAACAGTAATCAAATCAACCCTCAACTCACCGATAAACTCAACAGTCACCCTATCAATCCTATCGGTCATATGCGTAATCCTCTCACCTAACTCCGTAAGTCGAGCCCAAATCCTGCCAGTCTCACCCAACTCTGCAGACTCAGCAAATGTCTCAGATAGCGCGTCCGATGCCACGGGACTACCAGGTGGTGAATCAATCATGAATGGGTGATCAGGTGAAACCGGCTCTAACGGGTGTATCGGAGAATCAGGCTGTGCTGGCAAACCATCATCATCAGGCATCTCCTCCTCCTGAGGGTCATCCTCCTCCTAAGGATCATCCTCCTCACTACCCTCCTGAGGATCGTCCTCCTCCTGGGGATCATCCTCCTCATCACCTTCCTGAGGGTCATCATCCTCCTCCTCACCCTCCTGAGGATCGTCATCCTCCTCCTCCTCCTCGGAGGGGTGCTCCATCAATCGACGTCTCCTCATAGGTGAATCGTATGGTGATGGTGTAGGTGATCTAGGGCGACGATGCGATGATGCAGGTTGTGCATCTGATAGAAGAGCGTGAACATCAAAGTGCATGGGTGGTGGCGAAGGACACACAGACATGCGTGCCGTAACTCGGTGGGCAAAACGTGGAGCCACTCGAGCTAAAGCCTGGTGAAGAGTAAGCTGTCTCGAAGTACCAGGGAGCCCTAGAGAAGGTGAGGGTCCCTGAGAAGTAGATACAGCAGGTGGTGTAGAAGTAGCTGCTGTCGGTGATGAAGTAGCTGAATGCATGGCAATCCTGTAGGGATCATCAGGAGCCATGGTAATCTGTGTTGTGCTGAAGGGGTCAACAAGGATATCCTCAATAGCATCGAGCGTAGGAGGGGCCATAGTCTGTGACAACGGCGTAGGGTAGGTGTAAGTGTTTCAAAACAACTAAACCGCGAACTCAAAATATCGTATCAAAATCATTATAAAATCCCAATCATATAGTTTCAAGAAAGATTTCAAGTACCGCATTACTAAAATATTTATAAAACAAATAAACCATATAATTCCTCAAAACGCCATCATATCACATAATCAATATACTCAAGATTCTCAACTTATCTCAAAATCTCATATCTAATCATCATCTCATAATACCTCAATAAATCGAAGATGCTTCGGCTTGGCGGGCTGGCGGGCATTGGTCGAGATCGTTTTCTATAAAATTCGGTTATAGTTTAGGTGTTTATTACCTAGTTCTCTATAACCTTGGCTCTGATACCAATCTGTAACACCCCCAAAATTTGGTACAGCGGAAGACTCAACAAGCTTTCGGGGTGCTACGGGGATTGGTATCCAACAAAAGTCATAAAAGAACGAGATAAAGTAAACATGATTAAAAACACATCCAAACGGGGTTTTAAAGTTTACATTCATCCCAAATTCACCAAAGTAAGGCCCAAAAGAAATAAAAGTAGGTCCCCAAATACATATCAGAGTTTTTAGAAAATTGGATCCTTAAACCAAATAGCCTTGCCAAGCCTTCCAAGCATGCATCTCCCAACATTCTTAATTACCTGAGAAAACGCGCTAAAAGTCAGCTTTCGCTGGTGAGATCATAGGTTTATATTCATGATCAAATCAAGTGGACATATACGCAAAACGCTTGCTAGCTAGACTAGGCCTCAAAATAAATCGCAAGAACCCTATAGGTGCACATTATAGTCCAACAACCAAATCCAATCAATATTCATCTGTATGCGTAAGAATACGACATACCCACATGCGTAAGAATAGGACATGTTCAACTTACCTAGTTCTAGACTAGGCCTCGTTGTACAGCTTACCTAGTTCTTGACTAGGCCTCGCTCCATGGCTTACCTAGTTCTTGACTAGGCCTCGCCCTCTATCCTACCTAGTTCTATAAGCGTAGCAAGTTTTAAAAGAGAAACAAAAGCGATAATAGTCCACATAAAACAATTTGCACGTTTCTCACCCCAAGTATTGAAAACAAAGTTCAAGAGTAAAAGTGGGGCTATGACTCACCTCAAGTCCAGATATCAGCACAAGAAATCGGTAGTGGTAAGACGTACCACAACTCAAAAGACAGCAACTACGGACTCGGCACTTCCTAACAATATAAACTCGTTTCAGGATCATTTCCTCAAAAATCAATTATTCCCAATCCCGAACGTATCCATTTTTACTTTCCAAAAATCCATTTCTCTTGTTATTCTCATATTGATTTGGTTTTTGGTATCCATGCGGGTGGAGGGTCGACACAACTCAACCAAGAAGTCACAACCATAAGATATAATAAAAGCAACCTACGGGTCTAATATTAGTCCAATATATTACTTAAATAAGCCATCGAAGTTTATCAAATCCGTCGACTTGATAACCATCCATAATTTATTTACCTAATATATTCTTCCAAGATTATACCCAAAACCTAAATCACATAATCACATAGAATTCTACATGATAAGTTCTTGAGTTTAATAATTGGTTTAAATAGATTCCCGAAACTTATCAAATTCGTCAATTCGATAAACTTCATGAAAATATGGTTTATGTACTGATTGATTCTGCAAAACTCCTACACCTATCGTAAGGCTTTCGGTAGGGATATAATATTCGGATTAATAAACCGTTCGAGTAGTAGACGCTATATAAGTCTATTGGTAGAGTGCCGTCGACAAACAACTGAGATAGTGGTATATAGAGGTTGGTGGTACTCGTTGTTTAAATATCCGTGAGAGCACCAATAGTCGAACACGAAGATAACAGACTTGGGCGAACTTGGAGTTAAGTGGCCCTCAAAGGTTAGTCTGGTATTTTTTTAACCGCAAAGTCTCGTTTATTTCCAAAACTGCTCGTTATAATTCGTAAAACCAATCCCTGTTTTAACTCGATTATTCCGTTTATACGATAAAAGTTATAAAAGGTTTCCACAATATTATACTAAGATTAATAGTCTAATATTGTATCGGTTAAACTTGTATTAGTTTTCATTCTGTGATTTCTTATTATTATACACATCCGATATTGTAGTATATCGATGCATAGACAGCACATCGACACAACCCACAGCAACACACACACACGCACGATGAGTATAGTACGTGAGTGGATATATAGTGTAGCTATACCCGTACGTCATAGTAGTAGTATATATGTATATGATAATAGTTATATATGTAGTATATTATATATACTATATATATATACCGTTATGGCTAGTATATATATATATCATATAGGGTAGTACTATTATCGTATAATATCAGTATATATACGCACAGCGCCCAGTGTTTCCACGTTTTATATATGATATATACGGGTGCGGTTATTACTATAGTATATACTTATATAGTGATATATATATATATAAGTGAATGTTTATATCGATGTATAAGTTATTACGAGTTTTATACTTTGTTCGAGTTATAAAATATGTGAGTCACAAGTCCGAGTCATCATTTCTCGGTCCATTGTCCAAATCCAAATGTTAAGGCGGTTGTCGAAATCAACCATTGACTAAAAAGTCAAGGTGACCTCGACGTCGCTCAAAGTTCACATGTCCAATTATCTCATCAACAATAATCAAGATAATCCCCGTCAAAATTCCAAAACCAATCCACTCAAACAAACTACAAGCTCCAGGTCCGACTACGGTACCCAACTAACCTATCTCCGTCACACAAATGCCGTATCAACCATTGCCGAGACTACGAGGGTCTCGGCCTCCTTATTACTCCTTCGGCCACAAACAAAATCAACAACAACAATAATTTTAGCAACAAGAACATCAAGCCACGTATAACCTCGGGTCGACTTACCAAGTCAAAACCTCATGCCGAGAGACTCACTTGAGTCTCGGCTGCAACACAAGCCTCGTGGGCCCCACCCGAGACCACCATGGTCTCGGCTAGCTCATACGAGCTCGATACCAACCAAACCGAACCCCATGGGTCTCGGCAACCCAACAACAACAACAACAAGGTTGCAACGAGGGACCCCTTGGGTCTCGGCATGACTAACGAGCCACAAAAACACGACCCCGAGACCTCTTGGGTCTCGGTTATGCTCAATTCGAGCACCCATCCGATCCAAACAACATAAATCCACTCAATCCAACCATGAATCCGAGACCAAATCTCGACCCAACCCGGATACCAAACCAAAACTTTATAAAAATCTTTCCCATTAACTTTTTACTCTTTAAATCTTGCCCCAAATCAATATTCAAATCGAGTTTGACTCGATTTAGTCAAACCCACATGTAAAAACATGTTTTCTCACCTTCAAACTCACGGATCTACAATAACCTTCAAAGAAATGATGGTGTGGTGTGGTGTACGCGCGGCGGTGAACTAAAACGAGAGGTGGGGGTTCACTTTTGAGGCGCGTGTGTTACTAAACATGGTAGAGGAGACTACGGGGAGTATTTTGGTGATAGTGGTGATGGTGGAGGTGCGGCGGTGGAGCAGCAGCAGGGGGCGGCTAGGGTTTGTTGGTGGTGGTGTTGATGAACAAGAGAGAGAGAGATATGAGAGAATGAAGATGAAGGCGTGGTTGTGTTTGTGTGTGTGTGAGTCGGTCCACAAGGACGATTTTTATGTATTTACTAAAAAAAATGATAATAATAATAATAATATTAATAGTATGGAGTAGGGTGGCTAGGAGGGGATCACTCGAGCCAAACCCGTAAACTTATTTAAAATAAACCAACTCTCTCTCGAACCGAGATCATTCCCAAATATTTAATTTCTCACGATACGTTCCATAAATATAACATGACCGAACCAAACATTTTAAATATATAAGTTTTGTTAGGTTATCCTAGTGCCGGAGTCAACGTAGTGCTTAATAATGATCTCACCAATAAATCACCACATGTATTCCATATAAAATTTAAAATCCCAATACGAATTCCATAGAAACCACAAATTTAAAATTCACGATTCAAAGTTTACAACTTATCGCGAATAGACTTATAAATATTCCAAAGTCATTAAATTTTAAAGTAATGCGGGTTTTTAAATAGCTCCCTAATTTGCCAGTTCTCACACTCTTTCTTTGGTAAAGCATTATAAAGCATCATTTTGGCTTCATTATTTTTAGCAATTAGTTTCTTTTGATCATCACTATGTTTAGTAAGTGAACTATCCTCATCCCGACCACTTCCAATATCCTTAAAAGTAGACTTGTGATCCCCCTCAATAATAATATACCATAGATCTATGTCTTTTGATTTTACATAAGTTTCAAAGCAGTTTTTCCAATATATGAAACCATTTGGTTCAAATAGTGGTGGTCTTTGCATAGATTGCCCTTCTTTAAAGTTTTCAAAATCCATGGATCGTTCCAACTTTTAAGATACAATATATTTTAAAATATTGAGTAACGTAGCTCTTGATGCCAATTGTGGAAAACTAGAAGGGGGGTTGAATAGTTTACCGGTTTTTAATTGATTTTCTTTGAAAACTTTTACGTGTAATTGATAATTAAACAAGTAAGCAATAGATAATGTGCAAGAGTAAAAGTAAGAAACGATCAAACCACAACACGAGTGTTTATCGTGGTTCGGCTACAAGGACTCTATTTCCTTGCCCTACTCCACGCCCCGAGTATCCAACTCGAGAGTTTCTTGCACTAGTCAACAAGCTCCTTTAACCGGCGGAGAAAATCTTACACGTTGCTTACACCTATTTCCGACACGCTAGATGTCGAGTTCTTTTACAATGGTACAACCCCTCCCGGTAGTTCTTTTACAAGGGTACAGCAACTCCCACCACACTACGTATTTTGAGGACTAAAATACTAACCGATCACTACAAATAGATACAATCAAATGATGTATAAACTATACAAGTTTACACAATGCTAAACTAACAACTCTTGCAACGTTGTGTTGAAGCTTGTTACTTTTCGAATGAAGTTATGATCTTCTTGCTACAAAAGAAGCTCACAAATATGCAAATGAAACTGAGTTAGATGAGAGAATGAATGTATATAAAATATGTTATGATTGTAAGTGATAACAAAAAACTCAAAGAGTGGGTTGCTATTTATAGGCAAACATCCAGACCAACCTACGGATACGGCGGAACCAATCCTTTGGTTCCGTCCGTTATACCTGAGGGTTCCGCCAGCAAGCCTAACAGATTCCTGCATAAAATATTTCGCAATCTAACTCAATATTCTCAAGATCTCACAAAGTCAACTTTGAGATCTTTGAGTATGAATCTAAGCAAAACAAAACATGTCTCTTACACAAATGTTTCCTTGAAAAGACTTGTGTGATGCAAGTGATGATGTAAACTATTTTTACTATTCCATATTTAGAAATAAAATAAACTTTGTAGAATGTATATATATGTAGCTTACAAATGTTAAAATGAAATGTTTAGTAAGTAAATGTTTTACAAAAAATGTTTGATTACTAACTATTTACTAATCACAAGAAACTTACTAATTATACTTGTATCACATTTTTAACATATGAAGTATACCTTAACATGTATGTATTCTAAAAGTATACTTGACCATATTACAATTTGGAATCACTTTATGAAAACATGTAAAGGTAGTTTGAGTGATGTTAATCTTGAAAGACTTTTAATCTATATTTACTTGTTGCTAAAAATAAACTTTACTATTTGTCGTTAACAAAACAAAGTAAAGATCGTAAAATATAAATAACGTTTTTTAGGCGATATTTGTATTAACAGAGTTTTGTTGGTACTCGATTGGATCCTTGGTTAACATTAAACTATTGATTCCTTCATTAGGTGAAGAGAGTTTCCATACTGTCAAGATTGAAGTGAGACTTGCGGTATAACTGGAACTGATAATCAGGACCACGAATAACCATAGAATTAGTATGATTCGACCAAGAGTGCTTAGCATATTCAGTTCTGCATTAATCAATAATCATGGTTAAGTAAGATGAAAAAAAGGTATAGTGGCTATATTTGTGACACTGAGTAAGTTTTTTGTACCATTCGATGTGTGGTTTTGATAGCCAGTGTTCTAAAAGGCGTCGCCAAAGCGCGAGGCGTGGCCTCGCGGCCACGAAATAGACCTTGGCGGCTGATCTAGGCGTGGCGCAAAAAGGCGTGAAATAAGGCGAGAAAAGGCGCGAAAAGGCGCGCCTTTTGGTAAGGCGTGGCGCCACTTTTTGAAAAAAAAATTTTGAACTATTTTGAACCAGTATTTGAAATTTGGGCTATTTGGCATATGGGCTGGTAATTATATAGTAAGTAGTAGTCTAAATGTCTAATATACTACGAGTAATAGTTTTTGGTCAACACTCGACGATCTCGTATCCGTTTCGGGTCAACACACATAATTGTAGGCAGTGTAAAAAAAGGATGGGTTGAGCGCCTATAGTTTTTGGTCATTTTCCTAAGGGGGCATACTATAGGAACCCGATGTGACATAAGGGGGTTTAGTCAAATATTCATTTTGTCCCCCACTATTTACAGTACAACATAATATTTTTATCAGTTTTTATTCCGTATTTCTAACATTTTAAGCTTTTGACTTGTTAAACTTTATATTTTCTGTTCCGTACTTTTAGATTTATAGTTTTTTTATATAAACAAAATCATAAAAGTAAAAAAAAAGACGCTAAAAATAAAGGGGTGCCCTTCATAAAAAGTATAACCTACCCCTTTCCTAATATCCTAATTAATTAAAGACGATCATTATCGAATATTTCTAGTTAGCAAGTACTTAGTGTACTTTCTGCTAATCTATAAAGTATCATAGAGATGAGATCAACAAACTAAAATTTTCTTTTCCTAAAAAACAAATGAGTGAATCCTAGCCGTCCATTTTTTTTTATTAAAAAAAACCATTTTTCATGTTTTTTTTAAACAACATATCTTGCAAAAGGTAAATCTTTAACCTACGAAAAATATACCATCACGACGTGTTGAGAAATAAGGACTAATCTGATATCAGGTTATATTCACATGGACTAACTTGGTTTGTTTGACATTTCAGGTTTAGTCTTTTTTGTCCATGTTGAAGTTATGTTGAGTGCTCAAGGGTGTTTTGTGTCAATCTCTCAAAGATGTGAGGCTGGACTAATAAGAAGAAAGCATGGAAGGGTTGTTACTCTAAATATCAAGGTCTTATCTGCAATTATTCTGTATATACTCCCGTTTGGTTGTCTACTTGCTCTTTTGTACAACCCTAGCCGTTTTCCTTGTCTTCTCCATGGAAAACGACTTACTGTTGCATCTTTATATATCTGCTCTCTTCTCTCATTTGAGATTATCCAAGAAACTTATTACTCTCTCTTGTATTATTCTAGTGTTGGTATCTTGATTGAGATCAAGTGATTTGTATTTCTGTTTGAGAACAGTTTGGTTTTGGTTTGTAAACTTGATTTGTTATTAATCTAAATGATCAGATTTAGTTTTTGTTAGGATCATAGTTTTCAACTATTCAGTCAAGTCTCGGTCATTTCAGTAAATGTAATAGGTTGCTAGAATTATCACTTTTATTTTAATTATGTTAGTTACTCGTATGGTTAATGTTTAGTCTAATAAGGTGTCCAATGGGCCTTAAAGCCCACGAACTAGTAGGATAGGAAGGAAGGGAGTGTTGCCCTATCCCTCTCCTATAAATAGGACATCATGTATCTCATTACAATTGTTGGTTAATTTCATATCTTAAGAAAACTCTTGTTCTTTCATCTTTCATATTGTTATTAATCAACCAAGTCTAATTCTCATCTCATTTCTCTTATAATATTACTTGTGTTTACTAATATGGTGACCTAACAAGTGGTATCAATCGCTAGAAGAAGGTGTAGTTTATTTTTTTTGTGATTCTACGCCCCAAAAACTTGTTTTTTATCTCGTTAGCTAAAATATAAATCGTGGGTGGTGTAGTTATTCTCGTGCTTCTTGAGCTGTCGAGAAGCATAAGCTATCACCTTCTCTCGTTGCATTAAAACCGCTCCCAACCCTTTATGAGAAGCGTCATAATAGACAACGAAATCTTCGCTACCTTCAGGCAATGCCAAGATAGGAGCACTACTTAACATCTTCTTGAGCAATTGAAATGCTTCCTCTTCCTTATCTCCCCATTCGTATTTAACATGCTTTTGATTCAACTTGGTTAGCGGCTTGGCTATCTTCGAAAATCCCTCAATGAATCTTCGGTAGTAACCGGCTAGACCCAAAAATTGACGAACTTCCGTCGGGATTGTCGGTGCAGCCCAATCTTTAATAGCTTCAATCTTAGCGGGGTCTACATGAACTCCTTGACTATCAATCACATGACCCAAGAATTGTACCGTCGGAATCCAGAATTCGCATTTAGAGAACTTGGCATACAGCTTCTCCCTCCTGAGCAATTCTAAGATGAGTCTTAGATGCTCCTCATGCTCTTTCTCACTCTTCGAGTAGATTAAAATATCGTCGATGAACACGATCACAAACTTGTCTAAGTAAGGCTTACACACCCGATTCATGAGATCCATGAATACCGCCGGTGCGTTAGTCAACCCGAACGGTATTACCTGGAACTCGTAATGCCCGTAACGGGTTCTAAAAGCCGTTTTCGGAATATCTTCCTCGCGAACTCTAAGTTGATGATACCCCGATCTCAGATCGATCTTCGAATACACACTCGATCCTTGGAGTTGATCGAACAAGTCATCGATTCTAGGTAACGGGTGTCTATTCTTTACCGTTAACTTGTTCAGTTCACGATAATCAATACACATACGGAATGATCCATCCTTCTTCTTCACGAATAAAACTGGGGCTCCCCAAGGTGAAGAGCTTGGTCGTATGAATCCTTTTTCGGCTAACTCCGTCAATTGTTTCGACAAATCTTCTAGTTCAGCTGGTGCAAGTCGATAAGGTGCCCGTGCCACGGGTGCAGCACCAGGTATCAACTCGATTTGAGACTCCACTTGTCTAGTGGGCGGGATTCCCGGCAGATCGTCGGGAAACACATCCGGGAAATTACGAACGATGGGCACATCTTCAATGGGCTTTTCTTCCTTCTCCTTCCCCCCTTTCGCAGATATTTGAGCTAAGAAAAGGTAACATCCTTTTTCCATTAGCTTCGGTATCTTAGTGCAAGATATGACCGCTAATCTGGATGGATTCCTCAACCCTTTTCTATCTCCTTGTATATTTATAATCTCCTTGCCGTAAGGCACACACACAATCTTCTCATCACAAAGTATGTGAGCATTATACTTTGACAACCAATCCATACCAACGATGACATCGAAGCTTCCTAACGTGACGGGTAAAAGGTCTATGTTGAAAGGGCGATTCAAGAAATTCAATGTGCAGCCGCGAATGATGGTTTTAATTCTTTCTATTTTTCCGTTAGCTAACTCTACATCATATCCAATTCCTAAGGCCATCGGGGGTTTTTCTAATAGGGGTGCAAATGTAGTGGACACAAAACTTCTATCAGCACCAGTATCAAATAGTATGGAAGCATA
>LBNU01000879.1:0-13955 GCA_014162995.1 Artemisia annua | reverse complement strand
GAACTACTCCAAATCACTCCCAGCAACCCGATCTAACCCGATATACTTCATCTTGGTAGCGGCGGCGTGAGTTGATGGTGGCCGGTATCTGGCTGGAAAAGAAGCGGCGTCAGATTTAGAGAGTGTAGTGAGCTGTGAGTGGAATGAATATGGTAACCCTAGCTTGTTATAAAGGTGTATCTATTGTTAGGGTAAAAGTATTAAAGTGTAACTTGTAATGTTTATAATAGATGAGCGGGTGAAAATGAAAGTTTATCATAGGGACCATTATCAAAATTTTTGTTATCCTTTATAAAATTGAAGTTCGGCTCTCCCTTAGGCTCGATAATGATTAATTGGAAGTTCGAAATTTATACCGTTGTGTTCAAAATAAATTCTCCACGAAAACGAGTATTTACACAACTATTTTCTCATAAATAGTATAAAAAATCACATTACAATATTTGTCGAGTTACGGTTGTGCCGGTATGCGTTGCGTGTAAGTTTTAACGTTTCACGAGGTAACTCCTAGTTTTCAATTCAAATAAGTTCGGAAAGGTCTAAAAGGGAACTTATGAAATAATAAATATAATTTATTATTTAAAATCAGACTGAAATTTTACGGGTGGTTACAGTCTACCCTCCTTAGCGGGAAATCCGTCCCGGATTTCAATTTATGTTATCCGATAAAATGGTGTTTGGGAAGAGATGCTAGTACTCACAACCAATTTGAGTCTTACCAGGTGGTAAAAGCTCCTCTTTGTCTATGAGAGTAATGCATAATTCTTTGTTGAAAGTTTGTCGTTAGGTAGACTGATGCGACTTCCAAAGACTCGTAATTTTATTAAAAGCAGTCTTTAAACGTGGTGAGGATAAGATGGTTTCACAAAAGATGAGGTTTAAATCACTCTTTGTTATGCAAAAATTTGATGAAGTTTTGACTAGAAACTTTTAACGCATCAAAATGAGTAAATAGTTCACAGGGTGATTGCAGAATAGTTTTATAAAATGGCTTGTAAAAACAGTTCATAGAATATCAAGAAATCAGTTCATCATTTGCATGATAGTAGCAAAACTATAGTTTGATTCGTGGAATCTTAGCAGGATAGCAAACCGGTTTATAAAATCTTTTGTGAAATAAGTTGTAAAACAGTTTATAGAACAACGGGAACAATTCGCTGTTTACAAAATAGTAGTAAAGTTTTGACTTCATGAACTAGCAGCAAAACGTTTGTAGAGTGACCGCAAAATGGTCTGTAGGATAATCGAAAACAGTTTGTATGCTGTTAGCGATACGAGTTATTATCTTATAAGAGGGTAGCAAAGGTAACTGGTATTCTCGAGAGACTGGTGAAAGGTTCGGTGTCCACACGGTTCAGGTTACTCTTTAGGGTCTTAAGGTTGCTGTTGGTCATAGAATCTCCGCTGAATGGAGGGTATACAAGTTCAGAGTACGACTCTGAAGAAGAATGTTGATTGCTACTATCAATCTATTTGTTTGGCCAAGTAATGTACATAGTACTTCACGCGGAGGTACAACATCGATCGAAAGGGATGAACCAAATCGATTGAGCATAAGGCTTGGGGTAGAGGTGACTGTAACAAGACCACAAACAAAGTAGAGTTTAAATAAATACGCAATCCAACTTCAAACATAGCCGAAACACTCAAATGAGTTTGAGTTTATTACACATCAAACAAGCAACTCAAATTCAAACTTGACCAATCGTGTCTAATACGCCTCGATGCAAAACATGATTAGATGGCGACGAGCAAGTATTCCATCTGCGCGGAAAAGTATAGCGATTTGAAGAGTATTACGACTCGTGAAATATTGTGATGCCAGTGTGTTGCGACTAGTGTGTTGTGACTGCTATCATGTTGTGTGTAGGGGTGAATGTTCATGCCATGCAATGCTTATGTACACACACATAAATTTTCGCAGTTCTCGTAGTCAAAAAAACTCAACCGGATATAATTCTATTATAACTACACCCAGTATCGCAAAGTTCACCTCTGAGTCGGACATAGGTGATCAGGCTATGTCCCATTGTCCCTGGTTGAATATAGGTGATCAGTCTATATTCACCCGAGGTTCAATGAACTTTAAAATACTTGGCTCAGTTACGCTAGTAGTATGTCCTTTACTTTTAAAAGCTGTTTAAATAATTAAGGTAAGTGTCCACACTCAAGGACGAATGATGAGATTACGTAGAGAAAGGCGTGTAACGCTACGCCAAGTACGATATGTAAGCATAAGTATATCGAAGATACTTATAGTATATAGTAAAAATAAGTGGATATACTCATCCAATAACAAGGTACACATCTCATCAAGTATATTAGTAATCGAAATTACAAATGAGGCATCAGCTTGGCAGGCAGGCACGTGTCGGTCATAGGGTTAAGTTTTCGTAAAAGTAGTTATAGTCTAGGTTTTAAAAATACTCAGTTCTCTATAACATGGCTCTGATACCAATCTGTAACACCCCCAAAATCGGGTCCAACGAAAGCATACATGTCACTAGGGTGCTACTCAATTGGTATCACAACACAGAGTACAAAGAACGGTTTTGCCTCAACCGTTTAAAAGAGATCTTTATATTCAAAAGTATTTTGTTTACAGCGTTCCAAAAATAGTGTGAAAATATAAGCCCATAAAAGAAATAAAGCGGTCCCAAATATATCGGAGTCATCTATGACCATGCCATGCCCTGCCAAAGCCTCCAACAGTAAGCTATCGCTTTAAACCTGAAAATACATGCTAAAATGTCAACACGAGGTTGGTGAGTTCATAGGTTTGTATAAATAACAATGTAGAGTAAAAGTAATGTGAGTTCAAAAGAAAGTTTGTGACCATTGTGTCGCTCACAATGTCATGAAAATGTAGTTTACTTTCAAGTAAATGTAGTAATGTGGACCACAAGGTTTTCGAGTGTGAATAACCTTTCACATACAAATCAAGTTCAGTTTTAGTGACTAATGCTTTACTCACAGTGTCATGAAAAATATCAATAAAGTAGACCATAAGTATTAAGCATAATGTGGACCATAGGCAAAGTATGTGATCATTACAACGAATATAATGTCACACAAAAGTAAAACTATTACGCTAGCACTAAGTTCATGCAACCGAAGCTAGACAGTTCAGTGCGCTACAATGTAGCACATAATTAATAATCAGGGGCCCATAGCGAGTGTTTAACCCAATACACTCGTAGTCCGACTTGATATACGCTCGCATTGACCCGTCTGGCCAACCGAACGAGGGGAGTCACCCCCAATAGATCTATTTATATCAATCGCGCTTCCCAGCAGGAATTAACGGTTCATGAAGGTGNAGACTTATAAATATTCCAAAGTCATTAAATTTTAAAGTAATGCGGGTTTTTAAATAGCTCCCTAATCTGCCAGTTGTCACATCGTTTAATGAATGTTTCCCTTTTAAGTTTATGCCCATTTATTGAAATCTGCTCTTTATTTCTAACCTCACTGCCGGCGGTCCCTTAAATACCCGGCGGTTCCTTATATATATAGGACCATCCAGGCATTTACAGGACCGTCCCAGGTGTTTCTGATTTCTGTCTCTTCTCTTATTCTTATCTGTACTATTGTTTCTGTGAATTAGACGTGCATATTCTTGCACCTTTATTCTAACTTGTTTTTGTAGCAAAATATCATCGCTTGATTCCTCTGTGCCCTTAACAAGGGGGAGCACTAATCAAGGGGGCATTTGCATCGTCCATTTCTTTCCTCTCTATGCATCAACGACACCTTTTTGATTCTACAAAAATGGCGAGAAGTGAACTAAAACTTATTAAAAACTTATTAAAACATATTTTTACCTAAAACGAGTTTATATTTTGTAATCATCAAAAAGGGGAAGATTGTTAATACAAATAATGTCAAAAATATCATTTGCTTTATTCGACCTCTAAACGTTTTGATAATTACAAAATGTAAAAACGCGTTACGTAAAAATACACTTGATAAGTTTTTAATCGAGAAAGTTCGTTTCGACTACAACATCACTTAAGGTATGCACAAACAATGTACCAACTTAGTTAAGTTATCAAAGAAGTTACTTTGAGGTTTAAAGTCACATTTTCATATGACAAAATATTTTTATACAAATTATTTTTGTATTTAAAGAAATGTTTTAATAAAAAATAAATTTGAATTTCAAATTTCCAACAGCTATTTTCCCACCCAAATCAGTTAAATTTTCACTAGATAAACATTTCACCGCATCAGGACAAAAATAGGAGCGTCTGAAGGGACGGTCCCGTAAAGGTGGAAGGTCCCTTAAATATATAGGACCGTCCATGGTTTAAGGGTCCGTTCCCCGCTCCTCCTGGTGCCTATAAATACTGCACTATTCCAATAGAAAAATTCACCTCTTGAGCACTTAAACTTTCTATCTTCCTAAATCTTTTTAAATTATCTTCTTTGATCACATTAACGTGTTGTAAGTTGTTTATAAGTGATCCCTCTCATCCTACCTCATAGTGCAAGATAAGAACGCTCGTATTCGTCAAGAAACCAAGTGTTGAAGAATAGGTATTCACCTCATAACCCTTGTTACATTTCTCTCCTCAATCTAAATTCTTTATATCTCAATTCTTGTGTAAGACCTGACTTGTGTGTAAGCTCGGAATTATGTTGTATGTTGATTCGGACTTGGGGTTGGTCCGTAAGGTGATTGTGTTGATTCGGACTTGGTGTTGGTCCGTATTGTGTTGTGTGTAGCGGTTGCTATTGTGTAGATTTGTTCTATCTATGATTAGTACTCGACATTCCGCTTAGTGTCGTAAATTGGTGTAAGCGAAGGTGACGGTTTTTTCCGCCATAAGGGAGCTTGTTGATATAATGTTTGTGAAACTCTCGAGTGTGATACTCGAGGAGTGGAGTAGGGCGTACATAGAGCTTCGTAGCCGGACCACTATAAATCTCCGTACCTCGGTTTGATCATTTCTTCTCTTTACTCTTACATACTACTTTCTTTGTTATTGTTGTTTATATTATTTGTGTTCATATATTGTGTAACACCCCCAAAATCGGGTCCAGCGGAAGCATACATGTCACTGGGGTGCTACTCAATTGGTATCACAACACAGAGTACAAAGAACGGTTTTGCCTAAACCGTTTATAAGAAATCCTTATATTCAAAAGTATTTTGTTTACAGCGTTCCAAAAACAGTGTGAAAATATAAGTCCATAAAAGAAATAAAGCGGTCCCAAATATATCGGAGTCATCTATGACCATGCTATGCCCTGCCAAAGCCTCCAACAGTAAGCTATCGCTTTAAACCTGAAAATACATGCTAAAATGTCAACACGAGGTTGGTGAGTTCATAGGTTTGTATAAATAACAATGTAGAGTAAAAGTAATGTGAGTTCAATAGAAAGTTTTGCGACCATTGTGTCGCTCACAATGTCATGAAAATGTAGTTTACTTTCAAGTAAATGTAGTAATGTGGACCACAAGGTTTTCGAGTGTGAATAACCTTTCACATACAAATCAAGTTCAGTTTTAGTGACTACTGCTTTATTCACAGTGTCATGAAAAATATCAATAAAGTAGACCATAAGTATTAAGCATAAAGTGGACCATAGGCAAAGTATGTGATCATTACAACGAATATAATGTCACACAAAAGTAAAAGTCTATTACGCTAGCACTAAGTTCATGCAACCGAAGCTAGACAGTTCAGTGCGCTACAATGTAGCACAAAATTAATAATCAGGGGCCCATAGCGAGTGTTTAACCCAATACACTCGTAGTCCGACCCGTCTGGCCAACCGAACGAGGGGAGTCACCCCAAATAGATCTATTTATATCAATCGTGCTTCCCAGCAGGAATTAACGGTTCATGAAGGTGGGCATAACAGTGGGTTCAGGGGCTTAGGCTAACTGCGCAATAGTTTTAAGAGGATAAAACAGTATAGTGGTCCAGAAAACGTTTTGCATGTTTCTCACCCCATAGTTTGTAAAACAAGTATAAGAAAAGTGGGGCTATAAACTCACATATATGATTTAAACACTTGTGTCCATAGTAAGGTAATCCAGTATGGAATAAGTAAATAAGTCATGTTTCAAGTAAGAGCAAGTAACGAGTTTAAGTATAAACAAGCATTAAGTTTAGTTAAAAACGAGCATGTTTCCTCCCCCAAAACAGTTTTAAAGCAAGTGAAAGTAGGGGGTATGAACTCACCTTAATATGAAGCAACACAAAATATCACAATAACACAACTAGCATCTAGAGCAGATTACAGCGGTATCAAGAGATGTAGGCACAACGGTACGGGATCGGCACAACCTAATATGTATATAGTTATCTCAGAATACGTCTAGTAAAGCAAAAGAGTTTTCAAAAGACAAGTGTCTTAGTTTTCGTGGATTACTCGTATCAATGTTTGTAAAAAGTTTAGTTACAACGTTTTGTAAGAAAGTTCAGTTTCAACATTTCATGTGGTGTGGTAAGAAGACACTGACTCAAGATGCAACTCACGCCAAAGTATAATATATATCCCAATATATTATAAAGGAAGTAAGAGAAAAGTCAAGAATTGCTGACGAGAACTCAAGTATACGAACTTGAGTCAAGAAAGAAATAACAAGCAGAAGTCAAGAAAATAATAACCAAAAAGTATTTCAAGAGAGTAATTTAATTGGCATGTTTCGGTATTTACCCAATAATCCCAAGTAGTTTAGGAATAATCAATAAAGTTATTGGAAATATAACTTAAGTTTTATTAGAAAACTCAAATTATTTATATCACATGGTAAAATCTTACGAGTTAATAAAAGCTATAAGTTACTATTATAGTCGGGTTTTATAAAGATAAACGGTTTTGAATAAAAGTATGAGTTTATAAAGTTATACAAATTTCAGCATGACGCGTCCATTTATACAACCTTCCCAAGTCGATTTGACTTAAATAAAGTTCAATTCCTCAAAATAATGTCACCGACAAGTTTATTATTAACAACTCGTTATTAGTTTAATGTGTTAATTGGATATTTAGGTCCGTTACGAGTTTAATATATTAAATTCATTCCGAGTTTAATATATTACATTCGTTCTAGTCCAAAATGTCCAATTGTCTGATATGATCCAATGTGTAATCAAAAGCCCAAGTTTAACATTATGTGTCGATATATATCCATTAATTTCCATCTCACTTAGTCCGATAAGTATTATCCAAGTCCGAATTAATATCGAGTATCATTCCCAAGTGTAACCGAAACGTACCAATGATCCAAGTGAAACAAGTAAATCATGATAGTCAATAATTCTGTATATACAAGTTAAGAATAATCAATTAGTTCACCTCAACATAAGACATTTATAACATCAAAATTTAAATCACTTTGTAAGTGTGAATGGGATCCAACCCATTTCTAAACCAACGCACCCTATAAATGGGCTATAGGCCCAAACCAGGTCCAACATCACACTGATCCAAACATCCAGTAGCAATATTACAGATACAAAATCTACTACTTTTGTTTTGTTAAAACTACGTAGCAATTTATCAAAAGTATACATCCTTTAGTTATTTTGCCAAAAACCAAACGCAAGTGAGCACCCTCAATAAACTGATAACAAACACACCCTTGCTACTGATTTCAAAACTACCGAGAACCAACAGTAAACACAACCAAGTTGTAAAATAAACCAGTAAGCCTAAAGGAGTTAAAATAAGCAAAACCAACCAACTCGAGACCCGTCCGTANTCCTCAAAATAATGTCACCGACAAGTTTATTATTAACAACTCGTTATTAGTTTAATGTGTTAATTGGATATTTAGGTCCGTTACGAGTTTAATATATTAAATTCGTTCCGAGTTTAATATATTACATTCGTTCTAGTCCAAAATGTCCAATTGTCCGATATGATCCAATGTGTAATCAAAAGTCCAAGTTTAACATTATTTGTCGATATATATCCATTAATTTCCATCTCACTTAGTCCGATAAGTATTATCCAAGTCCAAATTAATATCGAGTATCATTCCCAAGTGTAACCGAAACGTACCAATGATCCAAGTGAAACAAGTAAATCATGATAGTCAATAATTCTGTATATACAAGTTAAGAATAATCAATTAGTTCACCTCAACATAAGACATTTATAACATCAAAATTTAAATCACTTTGTAAGTGTGAATGGGCTCCAACCCACTTCTAAACCAACGCACCCTATAAATGGGCTATAGGCCCAAACCAAGTCCAACATCACACTGATCCAAACATCCAGTAGCAATATTACAGATACAAAATCTACTAATTTTGTTTTGTTAAAACTACGTAGCAATTTATCAAAAGTATACATCCTTTAGTTATTTTGCCAAAAACCAAACGCAAGTGAGCACCCTCAATAAACTGATAACAAACACACCCTTGCTACTGATTTCAAAACTACCGAGAACCAACAGTAAACACAACCAAGTTGTAAAATAAACCAGTAAGCCTAAAGGAGTTAAAATAAGCAAAACCAACCAACTCGAGACCCGTCCGTGGGTTTCTCGTTGTGTGTCGACCCAAACAAACAGGTACAACATCACACTGATCCAAACATCCAGTAGCAATATTACAGATACAAAATCTACTAATTTTGTTTTGTTAAAACTACGTAGCAATTTATCAAAAGTATACATCCTTTAGTTATTTTGCCAAAAACCAAACGCAAGTGAGCACCCTCAATAAACTGATAACAAACACACCCTTGCTACTGATTTCAAAACTACCGAGAACCAACAATAAACACAACCAAGTTGTAAAATAAACCAGTAAGCCTAAAGGAGTTAAAATAAGCAAAACCAACCAACTCGAGACCCGTCCGTGGGTTTCTCGTTGTGTGTCGACCCAAACAAACAGGTGCACCCTAGGTGGGTTTCTCATTTTCTGTAAACACAACACTTAAATGCAATCACAATATAGAACTGCTAAACAAATTCAAACACCCCTTGGTGTCTTGATGTTAAACCGAACCAAAGAGCACCCTAAGTGGGTGTTGGTCGAATCTCAAGCAAAACCAAACACACCCTACGGGTTGGTTTCTTACCTGTCGAGCACCACAAATGATACCCATAATAACTTATCAATCTTAAAGAAATAATCACAAGTTGAGCTCATTCAAAACTGAACCCAAGACAAGCCAAACACCCCCTGGTGTTATGGCTAAATCAAGAAAAACAAGTACTCGACACCCTTTGTGGGTGTCCTTTGTGAACCGAGTACTACCAAGGCAGACTAACACACCCTTTGTGGGTCGTTGCTGCTGTGAAACGAGCCAAACAAAACACCCTTTCGGGTTCACTATCAAACCGAGGCAAACAAACACCCATTTTGCTTATCAAAACCACACGAAAGTTTTCAAAACATTTTTAATCAGTTGTTAACCCACAAGAATTTGTAAAAACGTTTGTAATCAAATAATTATCCACGAAGAATATATAACTCGTTTTATATACGGATTTAAACAAAAGTTAACAAAATGAGGTCTAGGTTTTCGACATACCAAGAACTGGAGAGCGAAGAGTGAGATGGCGAGATGGAGGTGCGACAGTGGTGTCGGCTGTGGTCAAACACGGGCCAAACATGAGCAAGAACTACTCCAAATCACTCCCAGCAACCCGATCTAACCCGATATACTTCATCTTGGTAGCGGCGGCGTGAGTTGATGGTGGCCGGAATCTGGCTGGAAAAGAAGCGGCGCCAGATTTAGAGAGTGTAGTGAGCTGTGAGTGGAATGAATATGGTAACCCTAGCTTGTTATAAAGGTGTATCTATTGTTAGGGTAAAAGTATTAAAGTGTAACTTGTAATGTTTATAATAGATGAGAATGGAGGGGGTGAAAATGAAAGTTTATCATAGGGTCATTATCAAAATTTTTTGTTATCCTTTATAAAATTGAAGTTCGGTCTCTCCTTAGGCTCGATAATGATCAATTTGGAAGTTCGAAATTTATACCGTGCGTTCAAAATAAATTCTCCACAAACGAGTATTTACACAACTATTTTCTTCATAAATATTATAAAAAATCACTTACGATAATTTGTCGGGAGTTACAGGTTCTGCTCCGGTAGGTTGATGCGGCGCTGGATTGCAACACGCACTACTTTTTACTCTCGAGGGATCGTCTGAGAAGCTTGCAATCCCCACCCAGGCAGTGTACCTGACCGGATGTAGTATTAGTGTAGTGGCAAAGTACCGGGGGCTTGATCGTTTCTCTCCAGGGAATGTGTCTCGTTAGGGCTAAAGGCTCACTCTATCTAGGTCTAAAGGGTGGAGGAAGATTCTTTTTGTATTTTTATTTTTTATGAAAGCAGTAAATCTCTGGGTTTTGCGAGGATTTAGGGGCGAATTAGTTGCTGTAGTAATAACCCAAGTTATCCTACTTCTAAGTGATTGGCGTCTCAGAACCCAACAGGTATTGTCGACACAAGGCATAGGCCACTGTGAATGGCTAACGTACAAATTAAACCCTGAAAGTCTAGAGCACGGAATGCAATGATGAAATCCTGGTAGAGTATAGTTAGTTTCCCCGGGTCGTTAAGTGCCCAACGAGGCTGAATGTGTATTTTTTGAAAACGTTTTATGGGAATGAGTGATTAGGAATAGTAACCAGAATAAGATTTTTGGATTGGATTTTTTTTTTACACTAATGATGGCTTGAATTTAAAATAAAAATGTACAATAGACAGGATTGCAAAATTATACACAAAATCAATTAAATTAAAGTACAAGGACTAAAATTGCCAACTTCTAAATGTACAGGGACTGAAAATGGACAAAGTTCCAAACTTTAGGTGGTGAGGAAATGAAAATTTTGAAACTTTATAATATTAAAAGAGGAAATAAAATACTTAAAAGAAAATATTTTATTAATATTATACTAATTATAATATTAACTTTTAATTTAACTATTTTAATGAACTTAAAAACTTAAATTATACTAATTCTAAAAGAATTTCTAAGTTACACAATTTAACTTAGGAAAATTAGCAGAATTATTTTTCTAAAAACCTAAAAATGACTTAAATATTTATAAAATTAAAAGAGATAGTTTTTTCCTTTTTATGGATTTTTTTTATAAATTAAACAACTTAATTTATTATAAACTAATTAAACTATTTAAAGGAGAAAATTTTAGAAAACTGAAAATGGAAATTATAAATTAATTTTTACAGATTTTAATTAATGTGACAAGAGCTAGAAAAATTTATAAATGAAATTCAGATTAAAATTTAACAACTTTCTAATTTCTTTTGGTTTCTATTAACTTGTTTTATTAAATTAAATCTAATAATTTACTATTGAACAGTAGAAATTCTAGGAAAGATTACTAAAAACTCTAATATTATGTTAGACCTAGGGAAATTATAGAAAACTTGCTACCTGTTTAACAAATTTATACAGATAATTACTTTAACATTTAAATTAATAATACTAAATAACACTAAATATTAAATCTAATAATACTAAACAGAAAATGAAAATTCTAAGAAACATTACTAAAAATACCTAAGGTGACAAACTAATTTTAAAATTATAAAAACAGGTTATTATTAAAACTAGATTAAAAATGAGAAAATGAAATTAGAAAAATCTAAAAATATTAAATGAGAAACTATCACTTTTATTAAAAAGTATTATTTTTGGAAATTTTACTGTTTTGGAACCTGCTTGTACACTGAAAATGCGACACTTTTGTGAAAACAACTATTTTCAAAACTTAAAAATAAGCTCTGTGCAAGGCTTAAGCTTGTCACAGTGACTTTGTTTTGACCTAAAGTTGAGAAGAATAAGCCTAAACTGGCTTTGGTGTGCCACAAGCACAAAAATTAAGTTCGAATTGAAGTAACTCAGGGACAAGGATTAAGCTCAGAAAGCCAACAATTATAAGCACTGAATAAGCTAGAAAATTACATAATAGCAATCCAAGAAGAACTGTTTTTAACTAAGTTCTGCACACAGAAAATGGGACAAGGTTGCAGACCTTGTGGGCCCACAGGGTGTCTAATGGCCTAAAACAAAAGTTGATATGGAAAACGTAAGGCCAATCAGCTTTACAATGGAGCTTAAGCTTGAACGCTTATGGTTTTCACTGGAGTTAGCTTGTGGGTGAGCTTGTAAAGTTGGGGTGTTTGAAAAATATACACGACTATCTAAAGAGTACAGTGTAATGAGGCAAAAAATTTAGGAATTAGCAGCCCTAGTAAATAAGCCTCTAAACCACAAAATAGGCTTTGGAACTGGAAATATGGCTGTTGGGTTTCTAAAAAGCTAAAAAACCTAAAGGTGGGGCCCACTAATGAACCTTGGTGCCACCCTTGGTGATATGGGGTGTTAAAACTGCTGCACAGGGGGGGAGGGTTTTGAAAAATCTATTAAAAGAAAAGCACTCCAAAAAGCATTTTTAAGCTAGATAAAATAATAAATAAAAATACCCTAATGAAGCTTAGCAAGACTAGATATTAATACCCTACAAGCTTTTAACCTAATTCACAATAACTAATTCACAATTAAATCAACCATTTTAATTCAAAAAAACTTTTCCTGTCTATTTGGCTTTTTTGATTTTATGATCTAAGTTGGACTAAAATGGATTTTGATCTTGATTTATGAAGTGCCTGATTATGATTGTAATAAGCGTAAAAGGAAACTAATTAAGCAATCCTAACTACTTTTTACTGATTTGCAAGAATTTGAACCAAAGATTTTCTCACAGTTGAACTGTGAGATGTTTGAATTTGATTTTGACTTTTTCCAACAACCCACTGGTTTTTATGACTGAAATGGGTTCTTTAGGACTAGTGTAACAACATCAATAAACAACAACTTGACAACAAAAGTTCAGTTATACTCCCTGAACCAACCACACCTATGATCTGTGAATGAGATTTCAAGACTTAACACTGATTTAATCTATGTAAACCAAAAAAAGTTCCCAATGATGGTGTGTGATCTTTTACACAGGTGGGGTGAAAATGAAAGTTTATCATAGGGACCATTATCAAAATTTTTGTTATCCTTTATAAAATTGAAGTTCGGCTCTCCCTTAGGCTCGATAATGATCAATTTGGAAGTTCGAAATTTATACCGTTGCGTTCAAAATAAATTCTCCACGAAAACGAGTATTTACACAACTATTTTCTCATAAATATTATAAAAAATCACATTACAATATTTGTCGAGTTACGGTTCTGCCGGTATGTGATGCGCGTGGATTGCAACACGCACTACGTTTTACCTCTCGAGGGATCTCGAGAAGCTTGCAATCCCCACCAGGCAGTGTACCTGACCGATGTAGTATAGTGTAGTGGCAAGTACCGGGGGATTGATCGTTCTCTCACAGGGAATAGTGTTCGTTAGGCTAAAGGCTACTCTAATCTAGGTCTAAGGGTGGAGGAAGATTCTTTTTGTATTTTTATGTTTTATGAAAGCAGTAAAATCTCTGGTTTTGGAGGATAGGGCGGAATTAGTTGCTAGTCAACTAACCCAAGTTATCTACTTCTAAGTGATTGGTCTCAGAACCAACAGGTATTGTCACACAAGCTAGCCACTTGTGAATGGCTAACCGTAACAAATAAACCCTGAAAGTCTAGAGCACAATGCAATGAAATCCTGGAGAGTATAGTGTTTCCCCGGGTCGTTAAAGTCCCAACGAGGCTGAAATTGTATTTTTGAAAACGTTTATGGAATGAGTGATTAGGAATAGTAACCAGAATAAGATTTTGATTGATTTTACACTAATGATTGCTTGGAATTTAAAATAAAAATGTACAATAACAGATATGACAAATTTATAACACAAAATGCAATTAAATAAAGTACAAGGACTAAAATTGCCAACTTCTAAATTACAGGGACTGAAAATGACAAGTTCCAAACTTTAGGGGTGAAAAATGAAAATTTTGAAACTTATAATATTAAAGAGAAATAAAATCTTAAAAGAAAATATTT
>LBNU01000877.1:7871-20839 GCA_014162995.1 Artemisia annua | reverse complement strand
TCTCTCTTTAACTTAACATGTGACGGCCTACATCTTCTAACACCTGACGCCGTCAGGTGTAAATTCTTGAAATCTTTCTGGCCTGTCGTTTGATAATTGAATTCCACTCTTTTGTCATTCTTACTGACGGCGTCACCTTGTGACTCCTGACGCCGTCAGGTTGTAATTTCCAGCTTCTTTGAGACTTTGTCGTTTTCTTCACTTTTATGCTCCAAAAACGTCTGAATATGCATGTTTTCCAGAATTCCTCTCAAAAGTACCTAAAATGACAAAAGGAACGATTTAGGGCAATATTTGATCACATTTATACGAATTAGGGCTTAAATGACCCCCTAAAAGCGTAACACTTTTCGTCTCATCAATTGGCCATGAAGATGGTCTGTGCAGTGGGCTCATCATCAACATCAGAATCAAAAGCATCACAATCTTCTGCCTGGAAGATGTTTGGGTCGTTGAGAGCTAGATCCTGAACTGGTTGATCATCCACATCGGCATCAAATGAATTCCTTTCATCACCCGCAAGAAACAGCAGTTGCTCCTCATCTAATAAAACTCCATTCTCTTGTGCTTGCATCAGTAACATCTTATCCTTGAAGTAGTCAGAGTTCTGAGGACGTTTTAGTTGAGTGCAGTTCCTTGCAATATGACCTAACCCACCACAGTTGTAGCACTTGGGTTGTCTTCCCTGCCCTTGATTGGCATTCCCCATCCTATTCTGAGCATTTCCCCGGACATTTTGCCTTCCTTGAACCACAACACGCCCATCTTCCACGACAACAAGATTACGTGGGTTAGATGAAGTTCTGAGTTGGTTGTTGGTTTGTCGAAGTGCACTCCTGAAATGTTGAACCAACAGTGAGACTTGGTTGGAGATATTATCAATCCTTTTGTCAATGTGAGAGTTCCTAGAGTCTTGTTGATTATTCTTGACATTTGATGATTGCATAGATGATTGGCCAAGGGCAGACTGGTTATGTGTTGCTTGTGTAGTATGGTGACTGATTGAATCAATTGAGGATCGGTTGAGTCCCTGAACACTGAAGATGAGAGCGAGAGGGTCATTTGAGGGATTGAACTTTTCTCTCAGCTGACGATCATACATAGCATGCTTCTCATGTTGTTGCAAGTAAGCATAGAGTTGTTCATAGTTGGTGTTTCTGAGTCCTTTGTTTAGCTTCACAGCTGTGACAAACCGATCCCATTCTGGTGACATGTTGTTAACAAACTTTGAGTTGAGTTGGATGTTGGGCATTGTCATTCTGATC
Source organism: Artemisia annua (assembly GCA_014162995.1). NCBI lineage: Eukaryota > Viridiplantae > Streptophyta > Magnoliopsida > Asterales > Asteraceae > Artemisia > Artemisia annua. The sequence continues at coordinate 19,574 of LBNU01000877.1, read as the reverse complement.
ATTCTCATGTCATTCACAAGCTTGTGGAATCTGACATAGTAGTCAGTGATGTTTTCACTGGGATTCATCTTGAAGTGCTCGAATTCATCATACAACTGAGACTCGCGATCTTCTTTGGTAAGTTCTGAACCAGCAAGCAGCATTTTGACATTGTCCCAAACGGCTTTGGCCTCAGTGTTGAAGTTAATGAGTTTGTAGATGTCCTTGGGTAACCTTTGTATCACAATGTTGGAAGCTCGGATATCAGCATCATAGCGTTTCTTTTCAGCTTCGTTAAGATCATTGTAAGTTCGAGGTCTGTCAATTCCAAAGGTGACTGTTCCATCTTCACTAGTTGAGATAACATCTCTGGTAGTACCCATTTGAAATGGTCCTTCATCAACCGATCTCAGAACGTTCTCCCCATTTTCCTTGCCTTGACAATACAAACGTATTCTTTGGGACCATGACTCATAGTCTGTTCTGTCGAGCATAGGAGGTCGAGTATCGGACCCAGCAGCTTGGATGTCATCAATTGAAGCCGTAGTTGTCATGGTGTAGTCTTAAACGGGATTTTACAACTCGAGACTTAAACCTAGAAATCGATTCTTTCCCGGGATTTTACTAAAGTCACCAGAGAAAACCTAGTCTTAAACGGGATTTTACAACTCGAGACTTAAACCGAGAAATCGATTCTTTCCCGGGATTTTACTAAAGTCACCAGAGAAAACCGAAAGACGTAGTAGGCGAAATAGACTTAGAATGAGAGCTTAAATAAGTCACAATTTGTGCTGAGAATCAAGTCGAGACAAGTCAAGTAACAATATATTCGATTGTAATAAGTCAAGCCGTAAAAATTAACCCACAACGTCAAATCACACTCAAATTAATCGAAACGACTTAAGTTACAATGATTCCCGAAACACAAGTAGCCAACAAATCAAAGTAATCTCAAACTGAGCAAATCGCTAAAAACCACCACAAGTCCAAAAGTTAATCGCTGAAGAGGAAACTAATCGCTATCCAAAGATAATCACTGGCCCAAAGTTAATCGCTGACCTAAAGTTAATCGCTGACCCAAAGTAATCGATGACTCAAAGTTAATCGCTGAAAGAGGTAATCGCTAAATACAGCCAATCGCTAAAAAGCTAATCGCTGAATTTAGTTAAACGCTAACAGGAGATAATCGCTGGTAAAAGATAATCGCTGAACAGATCAAATCGCTAAACTCAGCAAATCGCTAAAAAGCTAATCGCTAGAGCTTAGTTAATCGCTATCCACAAAAGGACAGAGAGTACTAATCGCTATCCAGAAAAAACCAAACCAGTCGCTATCTAGCGATTTGTCTGGTTGTCCAAATATAGTAATCCCCACTTAATCTCTAGAACTTAAACGCTAACCAGGAGACTTAATCGCTACGAAGAAACTACCACAGTCGACTTAATCGCTATGAAGAAAACACCAACAAATCCTTCACACCACCAAACCAATGCAAGATATGACTATTCTAACTGAAGAACTATGTAACTATAACACCACTAAACACGAAAGTACAACCATAACACATCATATTACACTACAATGATCAAACCAAGGTTTTATTCAAGAAAAACTATTCTAACCAAAAACAACCACAAAAACCAACCAAAATCCGTGAATCCAAGGCCTTAAGATGAAACCATGGCTCTGATACCAATTGTAAGATACACTAAAACATAACATACCTATGGATCTTGTGATTTATGGTCGAATAGTATGAGAGAGTTAGAGAGAGAAAGAAAGAAATTGGGAGCCTTTTAGAGAGAGAAACACAAGAACTAGAGATTAACTAAATGAAAGGTCCAACCCTTCCCATGTGTGGGAAGGGCTATTTATAGTACATGATGGATGAATGCCTCTACTAGGCTGTGGAGCGGGCTGACAGAGGGTAAAAGACTCGACCCGACACCACGAATACTAACTAATACTAAACTACGTTTTAACTAATATATTAAATACTACGAGCTACATGATGCTTAACAATACTTGGGCTGACCGAATCTTCAATCAGAAAAACGTATTCCTAACAAAAACAATGCAATAATCATAAATAAGTTTTACCTTTAATCGAGTAATTTGTATACGGCTCTCCACCATTCTTTTATAGCATCAACTTGAGTGTATGGCTGGGACCATTCTAACCTCCCGTCTCAAAATTTTTGTCATGAGAGAGAAACACAAAGTTTAATAAAAATGGGACCACTATAAATTTCAACCACTCAAAGAGAATATTCTCCTAATATAATCTATAGTTTTTACTTAAAAAGGAAAGTGGACAATTATGTTGAGACATCCCAAACAGGAAATGTGGGCAATAATATTGAGATGGACCGAGTACAATACAATGGAAAGTTTATGATTCTAAAATCAGTAGACTGATGCTACAGCGGTCATTCCTGTCATATCGGCGTCTACTTAATTAAAAATAAATAAATAAAATAAAATAAAACCCCTACGCATTGACCATTAAAAAATAACGGTGAGTGCTTTGACGATTGTTAACATTTTTTTAAACTAAAATTTAATTGGTAATTAAAGAAAAACATTCCAATAATAATTAAAAAAATATATTACAAAAAATTAAAACGCTTCTTGATTTATTCGATGCCATATGTGTTCCACTAAACCAGCTTTTAGATTTAGATGAGTTTCGTTGCTGCTTATTTCTGACTTTCTATAATAAGTTGTAACATATTTTCCTTTGATCGTATGAGATCATCTTCACGATGTACTTCCTCCTGATAATATTCAGGAGAGACTGCCATCCAGTGGTCTTGTATAATCATATTGTGTATATGGTGCAAGTGTATATCAATTCCATAATTCTCTTAAGACTTCGCGACTGTGCGAGAGTTTTTACTCTACCTCACTTTTTCTTTAGTATGTCAAACGCTCATTCAACGTATTTCTTTGCTACTTCATGCGTGTTCTTATAAATCTTGTAAGACAATTCCCATCTATAATTAACGTTGTTAGTCACAAATTGAACCTCCTGTGCTTTCCCTTGTTTAAGATCGTTTAAAAGAGTCGATAGACATATAACGTTGACGTCGTTGTTTGAACCAACAACACCAAAGAATGCATGTGCCAAATCCATAAATCTTGTAAGGCAAAATTTACCAGGATTCCAACTGGGCACTGTATGCGTCCTAACATCCCAGAAAACCCATGTTTATGCTCGTGAAAAACATAGAGTTTTTCGACATCGGTTTGTGTAGGCTTTCGGAAAAACACCTCTCCATATAACTACATAGCCCCATTACAGAAAATGTTGGGACAACACTAGAGGTTTTACGATCAATTTGGAGATATTCGTCTAGTTGATCAGGAACGACGCTGAATGCTAGTCGACAAATTTCAAAAGTACGCTTAATCAACGGGGAAATGCCAACTTTTCCCGTACAATCAATACGTTCTTGAAAATACAGCATAATATCATTAATTCTTGAACAATGCTTGTGAATAGTTTTCGGCTCATTTAGAACTGCATACAGAATGTTCCTTCATCATACAGTGAGTTGTCAACGAACTAAGCTCCCACTAAACGATCATGAGCACCGTAACGATCTCTTTCTATCGTCTTTCTTGGGATTCTAGAAGTGGAAGCATGATGAATAAGCAAAGCGGCGTCTTTTAGAAACTCGAAGGTTAAACTATTAACCTCGTTATCTAGATCATCATAAATGATTTTTTTTAATTGTAATTCATTTTTTGAGTTGGTAAATAGTTGATAGAATGGAGAAGAGGAGTATATAAAAATAAGAAGATAAGCGGGGTTTTTATAGATAAAAATGGGATTTTATTTTTTTATTATTTTTTTTGGTTGTGGGGAACCAAACCCAAAGGCTAGAAATTAATGGGAAGAGGTGCAACTTTATCGGTCGGGTAGTGATGAGGCGAAAAGTGTTACGCTTTTAGGAGTCATTTAAGCCCTAATCCGTAATTATTTGATCAAATACTACCTTAAATCGTTCCTTTTGTCATTTTAGGTACTTTGGAGAGGAAATCTGGAAAAGGAAGCATTTTGGACGTTTTTGGAGCATAAAAGTGAAGAAAACGACAAAGTCTCAAAAAATGTACCTGACGACGTCACGTTCTACCCTGTGACGGTGTCACGCTTTGACAACAAGAATGATGAATTTTACACTAGACGCCCCAGAAAGTTTTGTGGAATTAACATGTGACGGTGTCACGTGTTGGAAGCTGTAGGTCGTCACGTTATGTGGTAAAGGGAGACAGCCCAGAGTGATTTACAAGGGGATGGCGTCAAGAGTGGATCTGAGTATTCCGAATTTTATTTTGGCGGCGAGGTGACGGCGTCAGACCCTATAAGCTGACGCCGTCACGATGTAAAATCTATATATAGTTTTCTAAATTTCATTGATTAATGTGCAACTTTGGGAACAAAACCCTAGCTCGTTTTTCTTCTGTATTTTTGAGGGTTTTCCACCCTTGAAACTTGGATGCTTAATTGAAGATAAGTCTCTTCCAAATCATTCAATATGTCTATGTATTGTGTGATTATATATTATGCTTGTCTTTCAATTAACATGCTAGGCTAGGTCTTTATTGTGTTTGCTTAAATCTAATGAAACCTAGCTATTGATTATATGTTGTTGGTTTGCTTGTGATTATTGTGGGTGGGTGAAGTCGATGTTAGGCTTAAGAAAACTGGCTAACTTCCTATACGGTAACTTGCTTGAACGTCTTAAGAAACATGAATCGGATGTGTACTATGATTATTTGGTTGTATTTAATGCATGAGCGAATTCTAATGATCCCATGTTAGGAGCTTTTAGTCAGCTCGACATAGGAGTGAAGTAGGAGCTTATAGAGTTAGGGAAGATCGTACACGGCCCTACGAATGGTTTAAAGGAATACAACCCGTCATCCACCTAATTACAACAAACCAATTAACATATAAAAGATAGCTAGGGAGTAAGGAAATCTAAGTAAACACATATTTCTCTCATATAAGTTTCACAACCACTTTAATTTTCTAGTTATTTTATTTTATTTGCAAAAGTAGTTAATTGGGTTAGTTGACTAGCAACTAATTCCGCCCACTCCTCTATAACCCGAGATTTTTACTTGCTTTCATAAAACATAAAATTACAAAAAGAATCATCCCTCAACCCGAATACCTAATTAGAGTAGCTTTTCAAGCCTAACGACACTATTCCCCAAGAGAACGATCAATCCCCCGGTACTTGCCACTTTACTATACTACATCGGTCAGGTACACTACCTGGTGGGGGTTGTAAGCTTCTCAAGATCCCTTGAGAGGTAAAACCTAAGTGCAAAGGTTGCAAAACCCACGCATCAGGCAGATGACCAAAATATGCAAAATGAATAGGGGGGAGTTGGGTGAGGTCAGGCTAATGGGGGTACGTGGTCACCATAGTGGCTGGTCGGAGGATAACAGTTGCCATTAGTATTGGCCTTAAAGTAAATAAAAACTTGCTTATAAGATTTGCAACATTCAATGCCAAAAACATACACTATCACGGCATACACATTCATGCATGAAACTTTTTCTCTAACAACTCTAATAAGAAGAGACGATCATAAACTGATATTATACTTGTACGGTACCTCAAGCATGACACCTTAAAAGTTGTTCAATACCATATTGACAAAGTATTGGCTTTTACCACTTACAGGGAGGTTATCGGGTGTTTATTTTCCTTTCGGGGTTTGCAAGAGTTAAAAACAAATAATGACATTTTATATCATTATAAGTAGGGGTGTCAAAAATCCTGACCTGACCCGGACCCGAATAAGGATACTCGGGTCGGGTTAGTCGGGTTCAAAATCTAACTCAGGTCAATCGGGTCAACCTGATTAACCCGAATACAAAATAGGGTCGGGTATCGGGTTCAAAATACTTTCCTATTCGGGTTAGGGTCAACCCGATTGACCCAAATTAGTTAGTTATTTTTTTAAAAAAAAATTTTCTCTTCTGTTTTTGGATAGTTTATCATATAAAGTTTGCCTATTCTTTATAGTTTTAAAACATTAGTATGTTTTGATAAATCACCAAATGTCTGCAAAGTTGTTCTATGTTTTTTGTTATTTAAATGATACTACAATTTATAAGTTACTAATGTTAAGTCATGGCAGTTTGATTTCTCCTTTGGTTGAAAAAAACTTTATTAGTATCTAGAGTAAAATACATCGTTGGTCCCTGAACTTTTCACAAAATATCGCCATGCATCCTACCTTTCTAAAAACGTCGTGTGGCGTTCAAAACATGGGAATTAGAGGCCGAATGCGTCCCTTGACCACTTTTGTCGCGGTCAACACTCATGTTTTGGTATGTTCTCAAGGGCATAATAGGCAAACTACATTTATCACCACATTATGGTTAAATCAACCATGACATACGACTTTAGGTACCAACTATGTACTACACTCTAGTTAATCAACCAAGCGTGATATTTTGGCGATGATGGCAAACCGTTTCCCTTTTGTGTCATTTGCGTTGGTTATTTGACTTAGGAAAGTCAAACCGATAGAGGTTACAATTTGTGACATTAGATAAATAGGCTTGACTCATGGAAGTCATTACAGGCCATAAACAATGAAATATTGTTAATAAAGGGGGTGTTTAATTTTGCTATTACAAAATTTATATCAACTGTGTTTGGTTTTCATCATATTATGGGGTGTTTGGTTTTTGCCGTTACAAACAGTACATAAAAGGGGTGTTTGGCTTGTTATATTCGATAGTTCCCTCCCACTGTGTATGTATTTGTTGACATAAAGGGGTGTTTGTTTTTGGTCATAAGAACAGCAAACACAATAGGATACAACAAGAAGATTAAACGAGAAACCATAGAATTATATATGCATAATACTGGCAATGAGCCTACAAGAACATTATAAGCCTAAAACAAAAACCCAAAAGACCGCATTAAACTATCCCTGGAATTACCCTAAATTAAGACCCCATTACACTAATTATTTTTAGCCATTTCCTCAACAAAACCTTCCTGCATGCGAATATTAGCATCAGCTTCACCATACATCTTGATCAAACGTGCAAGTAGGTCGATTTCAATAGCCTGGGTTTTCCTTAAGGCCTCCACAGAGTCAATCGCCACACCACGCAGTCCCAAGGCTTCATTTTCCTGAATCAGCCCCCTTCACGTTGGTATCATCCTCTTGAGATGATCAATAGCTTGACGAATAAGGTTTTTAAAAAACCCTGCTTCAACAGCCTCTTGACTAAACCAGAGGCTCATACGCTCATGTAATCGTGGTGAATCAACCACTTCCATGAGTTCGTGCAACATTGGGAATTCTTCTGCCATCGGGATATGTGTGGGGAAAAGCTTGTTGATGGTTTTATTGGGTTACGGGCTAAAGTTAATACATTCCCAGTGAAGAGACGGTGAAGGGGTTTAATAACAAATTTTATTTCATAGTTGTTCCATAAGGTTGTCCACCTTTTGCGTAAACGTAGTTCCCGCCCAAAATGTAGTTGACGTGTTCACAACATGTTACCTTGAGTTTACAAGCTTAGGGACCTACGGTGTAATTTGTGAAATTAAATAATTGCAAGCCATTAAAATCCTTACCGACCCATATAAAACTCAAAAAGAATATATTCATTACAAAGAAAATTAAACATAAGGACACAAATATAAACATTCGAACTTGCCATTACATTTGGTGACCAACATAGGCATTGTAAAAATTGCAAATGCCAAATAACCTTTACCATTTGCNAACTAATATCCTACAGAATTATATATGCATAATACTGGCAATGAGCCTACAAGAACATTATAAGCCTAAAACAAAAACCCAAAAGACCGCATTAAACTACCCCTGGAATTACCCTAAATTAAGACCCCATTACACTAATTATTTTTAGCCATTTCCTCAACAAAACCTTCCTGCATGCGAATATTAGCATCAGCTTCACCATACATCTTGATCAAACGTGCAAGTACGTCGATTTCAATAGCCTGGGTTTTCCTTAAGGCCTCCACAGAGTCAATCGCCACACCACGCAGTCCCAAGGCTTCATTTTCATGAATCAGCCCCCTTCACGTTGGTATCATCCTCTTGAGATGATCAATAGCTTGACGAATAAGGTTTTTAAAAAAACCCTGCTTCAACAGCCTCTTGACTAAACCAGAGGCTCATACGCTCATGTAATCGTGGTGAATCAACCACTTCCATGAGTTCGTGCAACATTGGGAATTCTTCTGCCATCGGGAAATGTGTGGGGAAAAGCTTGTTGATGGTTTTATTGGGTTACGGGCTAAAGTTAATACCTTCTCAGTGAAGAGATGGTGAAGGGGTTTAATAACAAATTTTATTTCATAGTTGTTCCATAAGGTTGTCCACCTTTTGCGTNAACCCTGCTTCAACAGCCTCTTGACTAAACCAGAGGCTCATACGCTCATGTAATCGTGGTGAATCAACCACTTCCATGAGTTCGTGCAACATTGGGAATTCTTCTGCCATCGGGAAATGTGTGGGGAAAAGCTTGTTGATGGTTTTATTGGGTTACGGGCTAAAGTTAATACCTTCTCAGTGAAGAGATGGTGAAGGGGTTTAATAACAAATTTTATTTCATAGTTGTTCCATAAGGTTGTCCACCTTTTGCGTAAACGTAGTTCCCGCCCAAAATGTAGTTGACGTGTTCACAATATGTTACCTTGAGTTTACAAGCTTAGGGACCTACGGTGTAATTTGTGAAATTAAATAATTGCAAGCCATTAAAATCCTTACCGACCCATATAAAACTCAAAAAGAATATATTCATTACAAAGAAAATTAAACATAAGGACACAAATATAAACATTCGAACTTGCCATTACATTTGGTGACCAACATAGGCATTGTAAAAATTGCAAATGCCAAATAACCTTTACCATTTGCACGTTTGACTTCCTAAAGTCAAACTTTCCATTACATTTAGTGACCAACATAGGCATTGTAAAAATTGCAAATGCCAAATAACCTTTCCCATTTGCACGTTTGACTTCGTAAAGTCAAACTTGCCATTTACATTTGGTGAGCAAGTAAGTAGCAACATACTTAAACAGAAATAGTTGTCTTAGGGTATTCAACGCATACATTAACTAGAATAAGTACAAGAAATCTACCCCGGCTGTGGGGGAAGCTCGAGGGAGTTGATGAGGCGAAAAGTGTTACGCTTTTAGGGGGTCATTTAAGCCCTAATCCGTAATTATTTGATCAAATATTGCCTTAAATCGTTCCTTTTGTCATTTTAGGTACTTTGGAGATGAAATCTGAAAAAGGAAGCACTTTGGACGTTTTTGGAGCATAAAAGTGAAGAAAACGACAAAGTCTCAAAATATGCTGGAAAGTGTACCTGACGGCGTCACGCTTTGACAACAAGGTGGATGATTTTTACACTAGATGCCCCAGAAAGATTTTGGAGGTTTAATACGTGACGGCGTCACGTGTTACAAGATGTAGGTCGTCACGTTATAAGCTAAAAGGAGACGGCCCTGAAAGAAATAGAAGGGGACGGCGTCAGGAGTGGATCTGAGCAATCCGAATAGTGTTTTGGCGGCGAGGTGACGGCGTCACACCCTATAAGGTGACACCGTCATATTGTAAATTCTATATATATTCGTCTAATTTTCATTCATTAGTGTGCAACTTTTAGGAAGAAACCCTAGCTCGTTTCTCTACTGTATTTTTGAGGGTTTTTCACCCTTAAAACTTGGATGCTTAATTAAAGATAAGTCCTTTCCAAATCATTCAATATGTCTATATATTGTGTGATTATATGTTATGCTTATCTTTCAATTAACATGCTAGGCTAGGTCTTTGTTGTGTTTGCTTGGATCTAATGAAACCTAGCTATTGATTATATGTTATTGGTTTGTTTGTGATTATTGTGGGTGGGTGAAGTCGATGTTAGGCTTAAGAAAACTGGCTAACCTCCTATACGGTAACTTGCTTGAACGCCTTAAGAAACATGAATCGGATGTGTACTACGATTATTTGGTTGTATTTAATGCATGAGCGAATTCTAATGATCCCATATTAGGAGCTTTAAGTCGGCTCGACATAGGAGTGAAATAGGAGCTTATAGAGTTAGGGAAGATCGTACACGGCCCTACGAATGGTTTAAAGGAATACAACCCGTCATCCACACAATTACAACAAACCAATTAACATATAAAAGATAGTTAGGGAGTAAGGAAATCTAAGTAAACACATATTTCTCTCATATAAGTTTCACAACCAGTCTAATTTCCTTGTTATTTTGTTTTAATTGCAAAAGTAGTTATTTGGGTTAGTTGACTAGCAACTAATTCCGCCCACTCTTCCAAAAACTGAGATTTTTACTTGCTTTCATAAAATATAAAATACAAACAGAATCATCCCTCAACCCTTAGACCTAATTAGAGTAGCTTTTCAAGCCTAACGACACTATTCCCCAAAAGAACGATCAATCCCCTGGTACTTGCCACTTCACTATACTACATCGGTCTGGTACACTGCCTGGTGGGGTTGTAAGCTTCTCAAGATCCCTTGAGAGGTAAAACCTTAGTGCAAAGGTTGCAAAACCCACGCATCAAGTTTTTGGCGCCGCTGCGTGGGAATAGTTATTGTTTAGGTTGAAAATGTTATTTTTACTTAGGTCTACTCATTAGATTCCTTTCTAGTGAGATTTTTATTTTTATTTTTCTAGGTTTTCTTTAGTCCATCTTTTTCTTCCTAACCCTTCGCTCAAATCTTCCTTGGCCAACATGGTAAATGAAGATCTCTCCAACCATAGAGTCACTAGGAGTCGTAGTTCCTTAATAGACCTTATCCAACCTTACGCAGAACCTGAAAGGGAAATGCATAGGTTAAGACAATACTCTTCAATGTCTGAACCAATTGGTATCACCATCAACTTCGATGAAGTCCTTTCTGAAGAGGAATCTGATCATCACAACACACCACCTAACCCCTGATCAAATCACGATACTGAAATTCCTGAGGATCCTACCCCGAAGAGCCTCAAAGATTACTCTTCCCCCACCCCTCGTGGCTTCTCTAATACTATTTTGTTTCCAAACAAACGCACAGAAGGGGTCTTGCGTGCAACTAACGTTTGGGTTGTCCAAAGTGTATGCAAGTTCCATTGGTTGAAATCTGAATAACCAATCCAACACATCAATGATTTCCTGAAAATAATGGACACCATCCATACAGACGGAGCCACTAGGGATACCTCCCAGCTTTGATTCTTTCCCTTTACTCTTCAAGATAAAGCCAAGGACTGGTACAACAAGCTTCCTTCTGAGTCCATCCTCACATGGCAACAGCTCATCTCAAAATTCTATGAAAAATTCTTTCCCATAGGAAGAACCTCGGCACTCAGAGACAAACTCCTCCTATTCCGTGTCGGGCAAGCAGAGCCCATTCATGAGACAAAAAGTGTTACGCTTTTAGGGGGTCATTTAAGCCCTAATTCGTATAAATGTGATCAAATATTGCCCTAAATCGTTCCTTTTGTCATTTTAGGTACTTTTGAGAGGAATTCTGGAAAACATGCATATTCGGACGTTTTTGGAGCATAAAAGTGAAGAAAACGACAAAGTCTCAAAGAAGCTGGAAATTACAACCTGACGGCGTCAGGAGTCACAAGGTGACGCCGTCAGTTAGGATAACAAAAGAGTGGAATTCAATTATCAAACG